>JAJOOD010015257.1:0-10837 GCA_029582525.1 Solanum tacnaense | reverse complement strand
CAATTAAGCAATTCATTCTAGTTGCACCCTAACATGAGGATTATAGATCATCTACTAGTCTTATCATTTAATCATCATACTATCAAGAACATACATGGTTTTACCATGTTTAGTTATGTTCAAGGAGGGACTACCTTCTCCTAGTCACAACATACACACATGGCATCATAAAACTCATAAGCAAGCATTACACAAAGGTCAATTCTTTTAAGGAGAAATTCCAACTTCTAACCTAAGCATGCTCATACTCTCTTCCTCATGAAGTCAAGAGTGCATTAACCATATAAAGATGCATATTGACATGAGAAACATGAATTTTATTACTAAAATTCCATTTTTATGTAGTAAGAATCGTTCAAAACATGCATAACATAGTGCATTCTAGGACATGCATAACATCCGGAGATCATGCAACTCATAATCATATGCAAGACTCCTGACATGCACAAGCTACTAGGAACTCTTTGGTCTCAAGCTTGAATAAGAATAGAAGGAAAAGATAAGGATATCAACAACCTTACTACTCACTCATCATCTCCCACTTAGGGTAAGCCCATCTAAGAGCACATTAAAGTAACCAAGAGAACTATCACTTACTAATTAAGCACAATGTCCCCCTCTTGGGATCAGGTTATGCAAACTCCTTTAATTATTACCTCCTTCATCTCTAAGGTAAGAACCATTCTCCACTAAATCTTCACTATACTCCCTTAGGTGAGGATTTCAAGAATCCAAACAAAATGAGTATCTATACCACTTCGCTTCATATCTATCACCCCAAGTGGTTCTCAACATGGAGAACTCAAGGAAGTTCAATGTAGAAATATTAAGGGCACTCAAAACCTTACCATCTAGGCACATTATCCCCCACTTGGGGTGAGCTTAATCAACTCTTTATCACATCATACCCTTATCATCACCTTTGGTGTAGCTTTCCGCTCAACCATGCCTATGTATTATCTAACACCCTCTTTGAATGACCATACTTAAGATCAACCTTACAAGACAACTATCCTCTTTAGAGTTGGTCAACATCTATTCTCTTGTCCTTCCCATGAACTAAGGGGTACATGCAACTCTCCAAGTTAACCTTAGAGCAAAACACTATCCCAACTCACGGAATAAAGCCCCCTTTTCCACTCTTAGGGTAAGCCTACACAAGAACTCTGATTCACACAAGGACAACCATGAAGCATCACTCATAAGAAAAAAAGTAACTTTTAACTCACACTAGTTACTACATTCCTTCAAAACTCCTCAAATCTTCATCATGACTTTCTACTATCATTACCCATTACCATAAAGCAACTCATCATTCTAAAAAAAGGATTTCATTCTTACCATAACGACTCTTATCATATGAGAACTATCCCACCATACAACATTTTCAATGTAATGCTCCCAACCTCATAGGTCACACATAGACATGATTGGCATCACAATACGATTTCCAAATCTACCTTCATATATACTCATATAGTCACCACATCATAAAGCATTAAAACTCACCTTTTCTTCCCTCGATCCTTGCAACATCACCCCTTCCAAGTAATCACATCTAGAAGACCACCGGACAAGGGAAAATGAGAGAGAGAGATCATAGGGAGTTAAGCTCTACGGCACGACACAAGAGTAATGAAGAAAGTGAAAATTCTATCGTCCTATAGCCTCTCACTCATAGATGTGTCGCGACTCACACCGATGAACAAGACTCCACTAGATGTGGCTCATCAGACAGTGAATCCTAAGACCATTTTCATAACCTTATGCTCTGATACCAAGTTTGTAACGATCCGAGAGCACCCCTTAGTCATTACCGGCGTATTCGACCTCTCGAAGGTCTTATACAAGCCCTTAGCATTCGTCATAGCATTTATCATAGAATAATAGTGGAAAATTTAAAACTTTTTCATAATATAACACAAGACATAAAAGTCACCTCATTAAACATTTAATACAAAAATTGGAGTACTACGTCTCAACGTAGCCATTTTAAAACATGACTACAACACAAGAGGAACACAACCCTTACAATACAAAAGAAACTACTATCTAGTACATAGAACTTCAGGAAACTATTTAACATAAAGGTCCTTGAATCTTTAATGACACACCCGAACTTGGGAATAGTAAGCCAAGCTCATCACTTCTAGGAAAGACCCTTTAGTCACCATCACCTACACTTGGTGTAAGAAGATGAAGAAGAATGGTGTTAGTACAAGAATGCACTAAGTATGATAACCATGCAAAACATGCTTATAAAAAGGACATTTAGTTGGAAACCATGCATCATGCCTTTTTAGAGAAACTTCAAGAACATTTAGTACATTAGGCACAATATAAACCACCTACATCATCATACACATGGAAACCATTCATAAATGCACATAGGTCCACTTATAACATTTTAGGCACATTCAATGCATACAATACATTACCTTACTCTTTATCTTAACTCCTTTCCTCAGGCAACCCTTAGGGAATACTTGGTGCAATGTATCGCCTTAAGGGTACCAAAAGTGAACTTACATATAGCCTTCATCAATCCAACCACATATATTCATAGAGTCATAAGTACACCATAAGACATAGTCTTCACGTAGGAACCATCACCTAAGACAACCCCCAATTCACACTAGTGCAATGTGCAAGTAGCATCCCATAATACTACTCACACCAAGTGTTCCTAGGAAGCCACCATAGACTAGGCACATCGTATTAAACAAGTCATAACATCTTCATTTAACATTAGACATAAGACCAACATACTTCATAACATCATATAAGGACTCATTCCTTTACTACAACGTTAGTCATAACCCATTTAATTCATATCATAGGTAAACCACCTCCACCAATTTTAGACTCCAAATGACACATAAAAACATGAACAACATACTAGAACACACCAACACGTAAAAGACTAGTTTCCGAACGTCTTGGTCGTCCCTTGACGTTTGACTTCCAAACTCTTTAAAGCTGACTTAAAAGGCTATTCTTCATTATTTTGACACGTTATTAATGCATAAAATTCATGTGAGGCTCTACTTTATCCTACTTCATTTTGAGGGTCGTTACAATATCCCTCACTTAGGAACATTCGTCCTCCAATGACACTTAAAACACTTCTGAGGACTCAATGACCCAACTAGCAGCTTACAATACACACCATACAACATCAACATAAGAGCACACATCAAGGAGGAACATCAACTCCACATAAAAGGCTCAAAATAGGGGTGAAAACATAATTGTTATACTTTATTTTCCTTTCATGATGTTTTGTTCAAACCCCAAATCTAGGGGTGTGATTATGGGGTTGGGTGTTGATTTAATTTTGATGGTCTTGTGTCTTGCTCCATTTTAGTGCATCTATTTTATGTTTTAGCTAATTAGGATAGGATTAACTTATGGGTTAAGGTTGCAAACTTAATCTTATTGTAGATATTCGATCAATTCTCAAAAGTGATTGATTGAAGTTGGTAGATATCTTGATGCATGTAATTTACGTTTTATTTCTATTGTTTGCTCGAAAGAGAAATTGTGGTTCAATTCTAGTTTCCAAATTTGTTCGAAAGGAATATTCTAGTAAGGTATTCGGTTTATTTTTTATTTACATAGATAAAGCCGAAAGTATATTCTATGATATGTTGTTTTAACATCGAAAGAAGATTAGTCGCATTGAAAATTATTCAACCCATGCATAATTGTTTTACACTATTGAGCAAGCACATGTACCTCTGTTTGACATTCATACCAATCTCCACACCCCTAGATCATCTTTTACTTGTTTGAATATCTAATTTTAGGTTAACTCTGATAATTGATACCAACATTCTTTTCATAAATTTGGTGGAATCATCCACCCAATTGTTGTACTTGCTACAATGAATCAGTTTTCATTCTTAATTTTGTAATTGAATTCCTTGCATTATATCACTTATTGTGGAATTCGACCCATTTTTGGATATTAGTATTACTAATGATCGTTTACTCTTTTAATTGTTAGAGTGTTTAGAGCTTAATAAAAAAAATAGCGCTGTTTAAGGGGATTAGTGGTTAAGAAGTTAGTTTGTGCAGTTAGTTTCTTAACTTGTTTACTTTTAATAGATTGTTTTTTAGTGTTATTTTTGTGCCTTATTCGCAGGTGGAACTATGAGAAAAGATGGAAGTGATGATGCTAGTCTGTATGGGCAGAATGATAACATGGAAGATATGAACGACATGCATGTGAACATCTTCAAAGCTCGGGAGAAATCCGGCTACCTCCTACTACTGAGAGAGATATGGTCCATTTAATCAAAACGATGCTACAACTATTTCAAATGAGAGGAATATTTGAGGGACTTACTTATTCATAAAGATCAACAAAAACATTTGTGAAACATTATTTTTATTTGTGGGCCATTCACCTTCAAGAACATCTCACAGCAATCTATTTGGTTGAGGCTATTTTCATTCTCCTTAATGGGGGAAGCTATTTGATGGTTGGCCAAACTACCAAATGATTCAATAACTTTATGGGAGTTACTAACTGTAGCGTTCCTTAAGAGATTTTTCCCTCGGTAACTTACATAAATATACTTTATTAAAAAAATTTACCATTTATAGCAATAACATTTTTTTACTTGATTACTTTTAATACATTTAGAATACACTTTTAATACATATAACAAAGAACAATTTATTATTCACATATAATACAAGTTTTATTGATGGATAATACATTTTTCACACATTTTAATACACTTGTAATATAATGTGTCAATTTCTTACCAAACAAACATTATGTATTTTTAAAAAACAGTTATAATACATATATATTGCATATATAATTTACTTTTAATACATATTGCAGATTTAACATAGTATTGCTATAAGTGGTAATAAATAAAAAGTATCGCTAAAAGCTGTAATTATTTATTAAAAGGCACCTATCCAAGTAATTTTTTTCTTTTTCCCTGCCTCGAAAATGATAAAGCTTAGGGACAACCTCCGAAACATTAAAATAGTGGTAGGCGAACCTCTTCATGAGACCTAGTTGTTCTTTCAAAAGTCATTACTACAATGTTCAATACATGGTATTCTGTACAATTTGCTGCTACCATACTTCTATTGTAGCCAAGAGTAAGTCAATAAAGGACAGGTTGACCAACTTATGAAAATAGGTTGATGCAACAATCAATCGATGAAGTAACAATGTTGCTTGATGATATGACCAAGATAAGCCAAGCATGGAATACTATGGAGGATCACGTATCTTCTCTACACTTTTGTATGAGAAAGGAACAATTGGAGAAGAATTATTAGCTTGATGAGCACACGACAAACATGATGACCCAACTTTACTTGCTATCCAAACATTTCATGGGAAGTGGACTCAATTCGGTACATACGGCTTGTACATGCCATGGGAAATGCCCAGATGAAGCCAAGTTTGAGTCATTGTACAATGAATAAGTGAATTACATGGGGAACCAATTAGGGGTTCTCATCCTAACTGTCCATGATGAGGTGGAAACAAAAGTTAGAACTAGGATCGAGACAACGGTTCCAGATATTAGAGAGATCGAGGTGGCAATTAGAGAGATCGTGAAGCTGAAAAGGATAGGCATATTCCACCTCATGATCATCTCAATGCAAAATAGCAAGTTGTAGTAAAATACACAAAAACGATGATATGTTAACAAGAATCATTACAAAAGTTCACAGGTCTGACAAGGTACTGAAGAATTTGAAAAATGACATCTCTAAATTAACTCAAATAGTTTTATCTGATTCTGTGTTAGTCAAGTAGCTCGAGAATAATATGTGTTAGATCTCTACCCATAGAAATCTAAGATAAAGGGAACAATTCCCTGTGATACCATCCCTTATCCCAAAAATGATTATTGATAATTGTGTTGTACCATGACATTTAAGAAGGCACTTCGGGGGAGGCAACACATGTTTATTTTATTGCTTTCTGTATCGTGTGTTGTAAGTGTAGGAAAAGATAAAGTCAAAAAGTTGAAAAAGATGCATTGGGCGATGCAGGTACCCAGATAGTGAGCACCAAAAATATTGGGCAGATATCTTCATGTTCACCTTCAAAGCTAAGAATTTTGAAAAATTACACTATCAACTTATGTGAATAGGGACCTATTAGCGATCCGCCGAATGACACTAGGAAAACTATATCAGTTCAACCTATTTCAACTTCATCTTTTGTATTTGTTGAGGCCTCATCGGCAAGCATAAGCTCCTTCGGTGATTTACCGAACCCGTTTAGCTTTGGTAGTCACAAATTGGTGAGTGAGCTTGCAATAAAGAGGCCAAGAGTCTTTTCAAATTTCAAAGGCAACCATTGATCTCTTTGTACTTTTTCAACTCCCTAGCTCTTGATACCCTTGTTTAATAAATCTTGTATGCTCGTGTTATTTAATTTTCATGGTTGTATAGCGTAGTTGTTCTTAAATTTGACCCCAAACCTTTCTTCCTTCATTTGTGTTGTTTGTACTTCTACGAGGTTGATGTTTCAAAGATATCATTATTATATTTTCTTAAATTGAGTGATAATGAATGGTGCTTTGTGGAATATTGATGTTGTGTTGTTTCATTTGATTCAGCGGTGTTATTTTTTGTGAAATGAATGATTTCCATGAACTAGGATAGTTAATATTATGCTTAAACTTGCTAAAATTAATTTTGAAGGTTAGTTTTTGAAATTGAATTGTTAAATGGACTAGCCCTAACTTGAAATTGAAATGGGTGAGTTTTGATTATCATAGTGTTTTCCTAACGCCATGTATTCGCTCAATGATAGATAGGTTGACGTCTTTCTAAAGGAAAAATCATAGATTTGGGCAATGTTTTTTTTTGTTTTTTTGGGAAGTCTGAGTACCCATTGGTAGAATATCATATGGGTAGTTCGTAAAACTAATTGGGTTTTTGGTAATGTTTCGTGTTAGTCTTTATTCAATCAAAAATAGGCATTCGACTGAAATTACTTGTTGGGTGGGCTTGTCACTCCAATGTGATTAGGTGAATAACCAAGTAAGCTCCAATCGCCTTCTGTGTTTGAATTTGTGACCTGAGTAATGTCACATATGGCGGGCTTGTCTTAGCTCGCCAAAACACATCGGTGAATCACCTAGATTGTGTGGACATCGCCCTTGTGGCTATTCTGAATTTGTTTTTCACTATCTATTTTGGCGACTTTGTCTTAGCTCACTAAAACAAACTTGATTGATCGATGAGTTAAAGTTGACACTGCGTTTCATGCCTAAATTAAATTTATTTTTGTTTTGATAACTTCAATGAGCTAGCATGGGCTCACCTAACCTGTTAGGAGAATAACCATTCTGGTCTGTAACGACCTATTTCCGTTGTTATGGAAAATCCAATGGGGAAAGAATTGGGGCTAGAAAACTTTTTTGTAGTAACTTGAGATTTCCTAGCCTAGTTCAGATTTGGATGAAATCGGAGTCAATAAGGTCTAGGGAAAGCTGGTAACAAATGAAAGATCTATCAATGAATTTGATTACATGAGTGGATAGTTAAGATGTTAAGGAACCCGTACGACTTTATAAAATCGAATTCGGGTGAGTAGAACTCCTAAAACTAATCTTAGCATGAACGGGTGTTTTCTGAGTGTCATGGGATGAAGGTGTGTTGTGAAAATGGGGGTTTGGAATTCTTAATTTGCTCACTCGTTCCGTGCAAACCGTTGTGGCGGGATTATTCCAACTAGGGCGGGGCCGCTGTGGTGGCTTAGGGCCGCCATAGCGGTACAGATGCGACTGAAGTCGGAAATAAAATTCCAAAATCGTTTATTCTGCACTTTTTGACTTTGAGAGCTAAAGAACGACCCAGGTATTTTCTTGATGGTTTTCCACCATTCTTGAGGCTAAACTTAAGGTTTTCACTCCCCGAATCCATGTTTCAATCCGTAGAACCTAGTTTCTTGGGTAATTATCGATGGGGGAGGGTTTTGATATATGATTTATGGTAGAAAAAGCCCTAAACTGAGTATGGGGGCCAAGGGTTTGGTCTAGGATTATTGGGTTTGTTATAATCCAGATAATTAGAGCTTTGATTGTTGATCTTTCCATATAAATTGTTGTTGTAGATCTAGAACAAGCGGAAAGAATCCGGAAAGGGTAGATTCAAGTGCCATAGGGGATTCAAGCATGGATTCGAGGTAGGTGATGGTTATGATTTCATGTTGGTGTGATATGTGCTTGTAATTGCTACATTATAATTCATGTAAGTATGCGAATGTTGCATTATTAATCACCCGAATCGTAAATGAGGATAATTGAATAATTGTATGACATGAATAACCTCTTGTTGTATGATTGTGAGAATATACATTGTGATTGTGGTTTGTTAAATGGGCCGGTGTCACATTCCGACATAAATATGGTATCGGTTGCCACGTTCCGACATAAATATGTTATTGGTTGCCACGTTCCGGCATAAACGTTGGATCAGGTACCACGTTCCGATATGCTAACAGTTTGGGTACCTGATCAGGTAAAAAGTAGAGGGTATCTACGATGCACGCATGACCCCATCTCCTACATAGCCTCCTCAGGACGCCAATGTATCCACTCTACTTTCACTTAATCAATATGCTTGGACCTCAACTTTCTAGTCTACCTATCAAAGATAACATAAAAATCCTTCTCTAAGGAAAAATCCTAATCCAAAGCAATCGAGACCTACTAAATAACACAAAAATCATCATGGAAGTATCAAATTAGACCCTAGGCGTAACATGGCATATAGGACCCCAAGAGTTCCTACAAAAGCCACTTATCATACATCCCACTAGATAATAAAATTAAATATTTTAAAATATAACAATTTATACATAAAAGAGTTTGACAAGCGGAAATATAACATAAGTCTCAAATCCATCTAGTTCATCATAAGGAGAGTGATTGGGACGTAACTGTAACAACCCTAAAAATGAAATAGGAAGAACTAGAGCCTAAAGTGTGTTTGTTTGTGTCGTCAAAGTTTGATGTGTTGTTTGAGGATGAAATCATGTAGTGATGGTTCCTATGTGTAGTGGTCATGTGTAGGGGTTAGACGTCTGGGTACGAATCCCCAAGGATCATCCAAGGGGCCTTTGAGGAGGACCCCATCTTTGGCCAAGAAGCTGCCAGGGCAGCATGATTCACGACCCCAAACCACGGCTTGTAGATCCATCTACGGCTCGTGGTTCTTGGGCATGGACCAAGCGTGCAAGGGCTTGTAGGTTTTAAGACACAGACCAAAACCACTGACCCCATTGATGGGGTATGGACCAGGCCATGGTCCGTGGTCTAGTGGGCGTGGAATGGACCTGCAATCTGTTATGGGACGCGACCAACTTAGGGGTGAGTTGGTAAATTCACCCCTAGTCCTAATTATTATATGGGTCATTGGTTTAAGTGTTTTTAAGTATTTTAAATATATTTAAACATTTATATCGTATTTTAGAACTCATTCTTCATATTTCCCAAAAACAAAACCATTCTCTCCTAAAAAGTTCTCTCTAGAGCTCCATTGAACGGTTAGGTCAAGTTCAAGCTAGGGTTGAAGGTTTCAAGTGTTTTCTTCTCAAAATTCGTGGGATTCAAGAAGGTTAAGGTATGGGGATACTTTATCCTTGATTATTCTTCCTTTCAAGGAGCTCAATCAAAATGTTTTCAAAGTTCTTCTAAAAACAAAAAAACCCTAATTTTGATTCTAACCATGGGTTCTTGCATTAAATTATTTTTAATGATGATTTATGCTATTATTGATGTTTATTGATGGTTTTAAGAAAGAAAATTCCATGAACCCATGTCTTTCCAAGTTTCCTAAATTTGGCTTATGAAGTGGGTTTAATGTTTATACTTGAATGATGATGGAATTATGCTTAGATTGAGTTGAATAATTGTTTCCTATTATTATCTACGTTTATCCATTGTGAATTGTTGAAGAATTGAAAATTGTTGATTATGGATTTGGAGAATGGTAAGTTGACCTAACTTCATTGTACATGTAGAATTGATATAGAATTGTGATAGATTGATGTGTGATCCACTTATGGTGGAGGTGCTTATACGTTGATGTTATTGTGAATTGTTTCCATGAAGGCATTGGTGAAGTTGTTGTATTATTATACACATATGAGGCTATATGTAAAGTCCTATATTAAGCTATATGTAAAGTTTGTGTGAAGCAATAATGTGAAGATGTTCTAATGGTATTAATGTGATATTGTATAAAGTGTTATTATGCTAATGTGAAAGCATGTTTCTCTTGAAATGGTGATATGTGGTGATGATGGACTATGATGAGTCTTTATAAGATGATGTTGTAGCTCATATGCTAGACTTGAGTATATTGTCTTGTGTCATGAAAGCTTGATTATATATATGAATGTTTGGTTGGGTTATGACTTAGTAATGGAGCTCTTCCTATAAATGCTAACAGAGGAATTCTAGGCCAACACTTGAATTGGTAGACTTAAGCATAGTGCCTTTTTTATGAGTCTAGCTTTCCTAAGTAAGTGTATAACCTTGAAGGATGGGCCTTAGGGCAATGTTCCCTTCTTTAGTGAAATGATAGACTTAGAGATGGACGGAGCCGGAACGACATGAGAATCCTTCTCTAAGAAATTCAAATGAGCTATCCTTATGAACCTATATTGGCTATGAGTAAGAAATGGGGCCTTTCTTGGGAAGAGGTACTATGAGTTGGTTGAACTAGAAAAGGAACCCCTCTAGTACATATGTGATTGAATACTCTATGGAAACCAAGGCTAAGCACCAAGTGGATGTGGTTAGGATGGTGGCCTAGTTGAGCATGAGATTAGGCA
>JAJOOD010015256.1:0-15692 GCA_029582525.1 Solanum tacnaense | reverse complement strand
AAAATCACATCATTGCTTCAGAGTAATAGTTCAACCTCAAGCATTCTTTTTGATTTGGGTGAACAAAACGGAGATGGTTTTTATTCTTTCGTTGAAGAATACATGGGAGATGCATTAGTTCAATGGAAAAATAGTGAATTTGTGTACAATAAAACACTCGGATTGTTGAAGATCATCGATTTTTCAAGTAACAAATTAGTTGGAAGAGTTCCTGATGAAATCACACAATTAGATGGACTACTTTCACTAAACCTTTCAAGAAACAACTTAACAGGACACATCATACAAGGAATTGGGACGATGGAAATGTTAGAGTCTCTTGATCTGTCTCGAAATCAGTTAACAGGACGAATTCCAACAAGTCTTGCTCGATTAAATTTCCTAAGTGTTTTAGACTTATCGAGTAACAATTTGTCAGGGGAAATTCCTTCGAGCACTCAATTGCAAAGTTTTAATCCTTCGTCATATGCAGGAAACAATGAACTTTGTGGTCCACCACTCGAAAAATGCCCTGTTCATGATGATCATACAAGCAGAACCAACAATGTTGATGAAGACGATGAAATGTTATTGTCGTTTGGGTTTTATGTATCTGTGTGTAGCGGATTCATTGTTGGATTTTGGGGAGTGATATTTACTTTAGTCTTCAATAAATCATGTAGAGATGCTTACTTTCATCTGTTCATCAACGTCGCGAATTGGATCTTTGTCACAACAATTATGTGTCTACGCAGATTGAAGATGCTCTGGAGCTAGTTAGCAAACAACAAGCTGCATAATGTCATAAGTAAGTTTTACAAGTCTAGCTTCTTTCATAAAAAGAATTACATGTTTGTAGTCACCAATGGTGGTATATAGTATGTGATGTTTCTCATGTATAATAATAAAATGTTACTATTAATGAAAATGTTTTGGGAGCAAATACATCTTAAGGTCCTAGACACTGCAACAAATAATGGGATTTCGTGGCAATAATGAATATCGATGTTTATAATCAACACTCTATATAAATGTCACTAAGTTTTAAATGATTCTGAATACAATGACATTAACTCAATTGTTGCTAAATATTTTTGTAGCAATAAATATTGTCTTTGAAAGGAAAATCTATTGTAGCAGATCTGATCCGTTCAGACATTTTCAGGTCCATTAAGAGGCTTTTTGAGAAAAGAAACAAATGGAATGTGCATATGAAATCAAACATTATATTAATAAAATGTTATAAAAAATTCATTTCAACAAAAAATATTGCTTTTTGATTAAAAAAATATCATAATCATCAAGCATAACATTAAAAAATCACGAATAAAAAGTATTTTATAGGCACAATATAATATCAAAAAGTTCAATAAGTATGATAAATACTAGTTGAAAAATAATAAATAAGGTATCACATTATCAGCGTCTAACATATATTTGGCTAATTAGAAAAACTAAAGAATTCTTATCTTTTTTCCGATAACCTTAATCCAATTCTCTAACTTGTGAACCTCTAACGTCATTTATGCTTTTTTGTACTGGACACTTTCACAAAATATACTAACACATGTATTGTATAATGACTCTTCCCATCCAAGTCCATCTAATTTTTCCATATATTCTTCAAATGTAGGTGCATTATTTTTTTAATCAATAACTCCAGAGCAGTAATCATCTTCTCATCAATTTCCAATTCAGACGAATACGTTTTTTTTCTTCCCCAAAACTTTTTTTTCTAGCTGAAACTGAAGATTGGGATGGAGAATTATTAAGAGTTCCATTATTTTTGTCACCAACTAGTTCAACAACAATAATATATTAGTGTTATCTCACAAAGGGATTTGAGTCTCAATAAAATTATTGGCCTAAGACAAAATTCTAATAAGAGACCTCAAATATGTATACATAGTTATTATTTTTAATTACGAATAGTATTTTTTTTCACTCAAAAACCTTGATGAACATCAATACACTAAAAATATTATTGCAACAAGTGTTCTTGACAAACATCAATACACCCTAGGAAAATTATTAATATAAAAAAAAATACTTGTAAAGATTATGAAAACTTACCAGTTCAAGAGGAAAAAATTGGTGTTTGATTGAGAAAAGAGAGGAAGAAAGTTTGTAGTTGTGAGAACAAAAGTCACGCCAAGACCGAGAGAGGCGATACAATATAATTGTATAACTTATTAAATAAGTCTGAATGGTATTAAGACTCTCCTGCATATCTGATCCGTTCAGACCTTTTCAGGTCCATTAAGAGGCTTTTTGAGAAAAGAAACAAATGAACTTAATGGGCTGAATCTGAATTATTCAGATTCAGACCTAAAAACCAAACACACTTAATGGGCTGAATCTGAATGATTAAGGTTCAGACCTTCATTAAGTGCAAACAAATGAGGCCTAAATGTCTCTTTTGTTGTATTGCGTAATTGCAGTAAATTATTTGCTTCACATATTTTGACGATGTTTGGCCATTGATTTGATATTTGAAAAATCTAAACCAACCTCTAGCTGTTATTTTTTTTCATATTTGTTAATTAGTAGATTTTGTTACCTCCTCATTAGGATTTGTTAGTTAAGACCTAAACCCCTTTATATAATTTATACTTATTTCTATTAAGAATTTTATTTTTTTTATTAAAAATCACTAAACATTCTGTTTAGTGATATAAATTTGAAAGATAAAAAAAAGAGAATAAGTAGCCGTTGACACAAATCACAATGTTATTCACGGGACCACCAGTCAATTTGTCGAAAAAGACAGCCATCTGCATGTGTTCTTATCCTGCTGGTTAGCCCTTTCTGGTAGGGATGTACTGGGGCGGGGCGAATGTGGGACAGATTCAAATAATAATTTCTAAAAATTAATGTATAGTGGATGGCGTTTTAAACGGGTTTAAATTAAAAGACATTAAAAAAGATAAATTCTTAAATTAATACTCACTTAAGCGTAAGAAGACATTAAAATTATTTTTATGTATAGTTGAATTAGTTTGATTGAAAACCTAAATGCTTGTAATATTATATAGCTAAAATAAAGAATTCATAATCTAAGAGACTGTTTGAATTGGCTTAAAAAAGTACTAATTTTTAAGTCAAAAAATAAAAAAATCAAACTTAAATTATTTTTAAATCAAAAAATAAAATGCAGGGGGAGTCCAACTTTTGATTTTTAACTCTTTTCAAGTCATTTAAAACTTATCTAAAAAGTAACGGCCGCGTCAAACGGCAATATGACCATATTTTTATTTTATTTGTAAGTCGTAAAGTCAGGGACGATGACTTACCCAAAAAAAAAAATTAATTCTTAAGGTATGTCGTTATGAGTGTAGCAAAAATTTTCATACCCAATATAAGTTAAACTACTTAAATAAACATACATTTGTACCATATTACTAATATTACCTACACTTTCAAATAATTACCTAACATCCCACATTCCCACTATTTAAGAATTTTCAATTTTCTACAATTAAATTGAGATGCATGTCCTTCGGGATGACTCAATTGGTTTGGAGGGTGGTCATCCATTGGATCGATCCCCCTCAATACCTTCTGAGTCGAGCTTGTCTCTGAGATAACAATATTTTGTTAACAGAAAAAACTTACTTTCATTTATAATATATGAATGGGACTCCGGAGGAAGAGTAACCATTTCTCTATATTAATAGAATTTAGAAGCAAATGGACACAAAATAATAGAATTCATTAAGATGTTTTCTTCCTTCCCCTCTCATTTGAAATTTTTGAATCTTTATCACTATTTTAGAGTAAATTTTCATGTATTTGTCAATTATATATACACATGTATTTAAGTGTAAAATTTTGAATAGGCTTCAATTATGTATCTAAGTTATATCCCCGAAGTTTTGAGGTATTTGAATATTTTATGTATCTTAATGAAATAATGATATTGGTCATTGCTGAAAAGGAAACTCGAAGTTTTTAGAAAATAATTAAAAAGAAGAAGAAAGGTACAACTGGGTGAATTTTCTAAAAAAATGGAAGGATTTAATTTATTTTTTTTACATATTATAATGCACCAGAATATTGCAAATTAAAGTTATTGCAAGCATGATTTTTCCTTAATTTATGACTTTCAATTATATCCCTTAATTAGTTAGACTTAGTGAATATGTATTTGACTACTATGTTTCTCAGTTACATGTATCTAGAAGCGACAAATACATGTATCGGAAGTGGAAAATATGATATGATGTGTAATTATACAAACTAGAGGGAAGAGGGATAATTAGGTACTAAGCTAGTGAAATTTGTGTTGTTTACCTAACTTTTGGTTTACTGTTCTAATTCTCAAATCACGAGAATTTTTTTTATAGGAAAAAGGTTTATATTTTAGAAAAATCTATTGTATTTTCTTATATATATATATATATATATATATATTCACGTGATTATTTTAGGAATAGACAAACAAAAAGAATTAAAAGATTCTACGATTTTTTTAAAATATAAACTCATGTGAAAATTTTAAAGGGAATAAGTGAATCTCAAGAATAAGCGGTTTGCAGCATACTACCAAACACAACTACGAATCACTAGCACCATTAGAATCTTGACTCTTTAGCCGTGTTTGATAGCATGTTGCAGACTGCTTATCCTCATAAAAATGTTCACTTGAATTTATATCATAATCATAGAGGTATTAGTAGGTGTAGAAACGACCGACAATAGTGGTTGGCAATGATAGTGGGATCCTAGTAGTAATTGTGATGACATAGGTATTTGGTGGTTATAATAACAGAGGTGATTAGTGGTGATGATCGGTGATTATGAATAAAGTGGTGGTGAATATTCGTTATCACAAGAACACATCTTAATGATATTAAGATTTTGTTAAAGATCTTAATGGTTAAGAGATGTTTGAATTGACTTATATTAAGTGTTTTTAACTTTTAAGTTGCTTTTTTTTTAATATACTTTTTGTGGTGTTTCGGAAAGATAAAAGATGATGTTGAATACTTACTTTTAGGCTATAAAAGTACAAAAATATGGTAAAAGTCAAAAGTTGAATATTTTGAATTTATGACTTCTAATTTATAAGTTATTTTTAGAGTTTTTGGCAAAAAATATCCTTTAATTATACCCCCAAACTTAAACTACATCCTTAAAGTATTATTCTTAGCAAAAAACACCCTTCAGTAATTAAAAGTGAGCAATTTTCATCCTTCTGTTAGATATCGTCAAACAAACTAAGGGATATCCTACAAAAACATGAGCAGTTCACGTGACTATTAACAAAAGTTTTCCTGCATAATTTCATTACTTGCTATAAGAAGTTCCTGAAAAAAATATTTAAAATCTTAGACATTGTTGCTTACGGAAATAAAAAATGTTTGGAAGGTGTGAGGGTACATGATCTGCTCTTTTTCTCATTTAGTAACAGTAAGTGATCAAAATATTGATTATGTCTCGCATTTGAGTTTCTTTCTACATTATTAAAAGCGGAAGTCTCCAGCAAACGCCGCTTCTAGTATATTCGATTGAGAAGAAACATATTTCAACTAATAATATTTTTAATATCAAATTACATGAAAATTAAAAGAAAAAACTTTCAAATTAAAAGATTTTGCATAATGCTAAACTCAATTACCAAAAAAGTACACGATAATATTTTGGCGTATCTAAGAATAATAATTAGAAAGGAATGACTTGATTTTTGTGGGATCTGTTAGTTTTCTGATAAATTAAAATAGAAGGATGAAAATTGTTCACTTTTAAATACTTGAAGGATGTTTTCTGCTAAGAATGATACTTTAAGAATGTAGTAGTATAAGTTTGGGGTATAGTTTAAGGATGATTTTGGCCAAAAACTCGTATTTTTAATAAGTCAATCAGAATACCTTCTAAGATTTAAATCATTCAAATCGAAACCTTCATTAAATACAAACAAACGAGGACTTAATGGATAGTGTACCATTAGTGTGCTACCATAGGTTGGATCCTTAAAAAAACATTGATGAATCTTACACAGATATAACGTTTTGAAAGATCGTAGAAACATAAGCTAGAAGTGATTGCAATTTAGGGTGTATAGGTATTAATTATTGTTAGTGAAAAATTACAAAATAACAGAATTACAAGATTACAATTGAAACTAAAATGAAGAAATAAATATCTTCAGGCTGATGCGCGGATATCTCACTCTCTTTAAGGAGATTCAAGTCCACTGCAAAAAATGTTTTTCACCGGTCCAGTAGTAGTCCTCTTGACTTGTCCCCTCCAGGATACAACAACCTTCACAAAGTATAACTCAACAACTCTGGACAAGAGTTGATTCCAAAGCTCCACAAAAAAGAACACCTCCCTTCAACTAATAAGAACTCTCTTTTTGACAAACTTTATGCATTCTATATTTTCCTTGTATATTGTGTACTATCAAACCAAATGAAGACCACCACTATTTATAGTAGAAGAAGTCTTCGTAGCAATGAATAGGAAGATAATGGAGTAGTAAATAGTGAAGATAATGACCTTAGGAGTTACATAGGTTACAATGTATAATGGAGGAATAAAGAGTAAATAAGTAAATGAGATGAAAAGCTAAAATCCACCAACGGCTTAGACTTTAGATGCTGCACCAAAAGTTTGTAACATATGCACTTACTGCCAATGGAGTAATGCAATATAGTGATGTAGCAATCATGACATTTCAACGGTTGCAAACTGAATTGTCACTAAAGATTGGCAGCAACGGCAACACTAAGCTTTAGCAAATTAATATATAAAATATTAATATCAAAATGCTAACAACCTAACAATCCCCCACTCATTTTAATATTAGATAAGAGAGTATATCAGCTGAAGAAAGATTACTATGCATAATGAAGGTGTGCTCTGCATTGAACTATGACTGCTTAAGGGAAATAAAATATCACTCTCCACACATAATAATTAACGTGTTGACATGAGCTTTATAAGCCAGCACGTTATGGCCATGTGCTATCCCGATTTCATGAGTGCTTTTGAGAATAAGCTCAATTCTCATAGGAAGTGACCTACTTCCACACTCACATAGGTGAAATCTGTCGAGAGTGCTCCTGTAAGCTTAACACTCTACCCATACGGGCTACAGATATTCATTAAGAGTTTTATCAACTCAACCTTCACAAATCACTACAGGAAACAATGCACTCACATCATAGGGAGGGAATAAAAAATAGTGCATTTTTTCACAACAAGCCATCATATGATTAGGTTTTCCCTTTGAACCTGGTTATAGGATCTCTAGTCCCCAGGTTGGGTTTCCTCATATATGACTCAAGGATTTATAGGCTTCAATCCCATCCCCCTCGATGTGCTCCAGACATTTTCTCTTGTTAAGGCCTTAGTAAAAGGATCTGTAAGATTATCACAAGATTTGACATAATCAACATTAATGGTACCATTTGTCAAATACGATCTTACATTATTGTGTTTCCTCCTTATAGGTCTGGATTTACCGTTGTAATAATGGTTTTGAACTCTACCAATTGCAGCGGTGCTATCACAATGAATTAAAATAAGAGGAATTGATTTTTCAAAATAAGGTATTTGAAACAATAATTCTCTTAACCAATTCGCTTCATCACTAGCTGAAGCTAAAGCAATTAGTTCAGCCTTCATGGTAGAGTTAGCAATTATAGTTTGCTTTTTTGATCTCCAACAAATAGCACCACCACCCAAAGTAAAAACATAACCAGTGGTAGAACATATACAACATGATATTTTTTATAGAACAAACTTTAATTTTTTTGTTCCAATTAAATATCTCATAACTCTTGTTATAGAATGCAAATGTTCATTACCTGGCTTGGTTGTAAACCTGCCAAGTACTCCTACTGCATATGCAATATCAGGCCTAGTGCAATCAGTCACATATCTCAAACTTCCGATTGTGCTAGCATATTCCTTTTGATTTATTACATCATTTTCACTTTCAACAGGAAATAAGTAAACACTTGAATCAAAAGGAGTAGCAACATGCTTGTAATCATGAAAGTTATATTTTTTCAAAATTTTCTTAACATAATGTGACTGGTCAAGAAAAATTCCCTCACATGTTCTTGTTATTTTTATTCCAAGAATAAAATTTGCCTCCCCAAGATCTTTCATATCAAAATGGCTTCTAAGAACATTTTTAGCTTCATCAACAACACTCATGTTAGAGCCAAAGATCAATAAATCATCAACATATAAGTAAATAATCACATGTGAATTATTCCAAGACTTATGATATATGCGCTTATCACACTCATTTGTTTTAAAATCATTTTCAATTATGCAAGAATCAAACTTTTCATGCCATTGCTTAGGTGCCTGTTTCAAGCCATATAGGGATTTAGTAAGTTTACATACTTTGCTTTCTTGGCCTGCTTCAACAAAAGACTCGGATTGATCCATATAAATTTCCTCATTTAGGTCTCCATTTAAAAAAGCAGTTTTTACATCCATTTGATGAATTTTAAATAAAAAATTGCAGTCATAGCAATTAAAAGTCTTATGGATGTAATTCTTGTTACCGGAGAAAAAGTATCAAAAAATTCTAGGCCTTCTAGTTGTTTAAAACCTTTTGCAACGGTGTAGTATGTAAACTTACAAAAGTCTTCAAGTACAACATAATATTTTTTATAGAACAAACCACAATGTTTTGTTCCAATTAAATATCTCATAACTCTTGTTATAGCATGCCAATGTTCATTACCTGGTTTGCTTGTAAACCTGCCAAGTACTCCTACTGCATATGCAATATCAGGCCTAGTGCAATCAGTCACATATCTCAAACTTCCGATTATGCTAGCATAGTCTTTTTGATTTATTACATCATTTTCACTTTCAACAGGAAATAAGTAAACACTTGAATCAAAAGGTGTAGCAACATGCTTACAATCAAGAAAGTTATACTTTTTAAGAATTTTCTCAACATAATGTGACTGGTCAAGGAAAATTCCATCACATGTTCTTGTTATTTTTATTCCAAGAATAGCATTTGCCTCACCAAGATCTTTCATATCAAAATGGCTTCTAAGAATATTCTTAGCTTTATCAATAACATTCATGTTAGAGCCAAAGATCAATAAATCATCAACATATAGGCAAATAATCACATGTGAATTATTCCAAGACTTATGATATATGCACTTATCACACTCATTTGTTTTGAAACCATTTTCAATCATGCAGGAATCAAACTTTTCATGCCATTGCTTAGGTGCCTGTTTCAAGCCATATAGGGATTTAGTAAGTTTACATACTTTGCTTTCTTGGCCTGCTTCAACAAAAGACTCGGATTGATCCATATAAATTTCCTCATTTAGGTCTCCATTTAAAAAAGCAGTTTTTACATCCATTTGATGAATTTGCAAATCAAAAATTGCAGCCATAGCAATTAAAAGTCTTATGGATGTAATTCTTGTTACCGGTGAAAAAGTATCAAAAAATTCTAGGCCTTCTAGTTGTTTAAAACCTTTTGCAACTAGCCTAGCCTTGTATTTATCAATAGATCCATCCGGTTTCAATTTTTTTCTTAAGACCCATTTGCAACCAATAGTTTTACAACCCGGTGGTAAATCACTAACTTCCAAGTTTTATTAGAAATTAGTGATTCCATTTCATCATTTACAGCCTCTTTCCAAAATATAGAATCGTGTGAAGATAATGCTTCTTTCAAAGTGAGAGGGTCATCTCCAATATTAAATACATAAAAATTAGGACCAAAATCTTTTTCTACTCTAGTTCTTTTACTTCTTCTTAACTCAAAATCATCAATTTCTTTATTTTTTAAAGTAGAAGTAGAAGAACTAGGTAGTGACAAAATATTTTGTTCAATCCTTTGACCCCCACTATTTTTAGAATCAAAAGGGAATTTATTTTCATGAAAAATAGCATCAGCCGATTCTATCACAATATTATCTTCAAGCTTAAAAAATCTATAGGCTGTACTATTTGAAGCATAACCAAGAAAAGCACAAGTAGTAACTTTCTTACCCAATTTTGTAATCTTGGGATCCATTAGCCTCACAAAGGCTAGACAACCCCAAACTCTTAGATATCCCAAACTTGGCTTGTAACCTTTCCACAATTCAAAAGGTGTCAGTTTAGACATTTTATGAGGCACACGATTCAACACATAACAAACAGTTAAAATAGTTTCACCCCAAAATTTTAAAAGTGCATGTGACTCAATAAGCATGTCGTTAGTCAATTCAACCAAAGTTCTATTTTTCCTTTCCGCTACTCCACTAGATGAAGGAGAATAAGGAGGAGTAGTTTAATGAATTATCCCAATGATCTAACAAAAGAAATAAACTCATTTGACTCATATTCACGGCCTCTATCACTTCTAATTCTTTTTATTTTTCTTCCAAACTGATTTTTAACCTCATGGAGATAAGTTTTGAAATTTTCAAAAGCATCACTTTTATTTTTCATCAAGTAAACATATGTAAACTTAGAAAATCATCAATGAAAGTGATAAAATATCTATTACCTCTACAAGTTAAAATTCCACCAAGTTCACAAATATCAATAAGAACTAATTCTAACAAATCAGTTTTTCTTTCAACCTGAAAATGAGGCCTTTTAGTGATTTTTGACTTTATTACAAGCCTCACACTTTTCAAAATTCTTTTTAACCATTGAGATTAATCTTAAACTACTCATGATTCCAACATAACGATCATTAATATGACACAAACGAGCATGCCAAAAATTAGTAGAAGAAAGCATATTAACAGAAGTAGAAGTTTTATTCACTTCTACATTCAATTTGAACATCCCATCACAAGCATACTCCTTTCCCACAAAAATATCCTTCTTCACAATTACATATTGATCTGTTTAAAGCCTGCTTTATTAAGAAGAAAACTAGACATCAAATGTTTTTCTCATGGAAGGAGTATAGAGTACATCTTTTAAAGTTAATACCCTTCCAGAAGTAAAACACAATTCGACATCTCCTGTTCCAAGCACTTGAGTTTTGTGAGAATCACCAAGCATGATGGTTTTGGGCTCCTCAAAATGAGTATATTTTTTAAACCAGTCTTTGTCATAACAGACATGACGATTTGCACCAGAATCAGCCCACCATCCATCAACACTTTCAACCATGTTTATGTCGATAATCACCGCCACAAAAGGTTTTTCGATAACAGTGAAGTAATGTACCTATACCCGGGAGTAGCAGAAAGAATAAAATATAACGTTTTCCTGAGGGTTAGGAACACGTTTCCAGTATTTGCAAAATCGAGCAATATGCCCACTCTTGCCACAAACAAAGCACGGTCCCTTATCTTGAACTTGTTGATTTTGTGCTTGGTTATTTTCACCATTATTTTTCTTAAATTTTTTCTTCTTAGGCTTCAAAGAAGTATTTTTGTGAGTTTCAAGAGTAGCATTATTTGAAGTAATTAAATTTACCTTCGTTGTGATGTGGTTCTCTTCTGTTTGTAAAAGTGCATCTTGGCCCCTTGCCTCTTCACCATCGTACTTTTCCACCTTCCATCTTTTGAAATAGTTACCATTGAACCAAAATGGCTTGTTAAGGTCTCCCATCTTGATATACGCGATTTTTTCAATTGTAGTCATTCTGAATCTCCTTAAAATTGTTAGTGAAAAATTACAAAATAACAGAATTACAAGATTACAATTGAAAATAAAATGAAGAAATAAATATCTTCAGGCTGAGGCGCGGATATCTCGCTCTCTTTAAGGAGATTAAGCCCACTGCAACAAATATTTTTCACCGGTCCAACACTAGTCCTCTTGACTTGTCCCCTCCAGGATACAACAACCTTCACAAAGTATAACTCAACAACTCTGGACAAGAGTTGAGTCCAAAGCTTCACAAAAAAGAACACCTCCCTTCAACTAATAAGAACTCTCTTTTTGACAAACTTTATGCATTCTATATTTTCCTTGTATATTGTGTAGTACCAAACCAAATGAAGACCACCACTATTTATAGTAGAAAAAGTCTTCCTAGCAATGAATAGGAAGATAATGGGGTAGTAAATAGTGAAGATAATGGCCTTAGGCAGAGGCGTATCCAGGAATTCGTTAAGATGGGTGCACGAATACGAAAAAATGCATCTTAAATATAAATTTGATAAGTTTGACTTTTAGGTTCTTAATATGAACCATTAAATTTTAAAAATTATAGGTCCAAAATATATAATACTATTAGTTTTAATTTTAATATACACATTTGATTTAATTATATAAAAACCTTGTAGTGCAAAGTTTTTTAGGAACTTCCAATGTAAGGCACTTGAAAAATTTGAAAGATTAAAGGGAAAAAACAAAAGAAAAAACAGTTGAAACGTCAAAAGTATAATCGATAACCACTTGGGGAGGTGTTACTCAAAAGGATAAGATAGATATAAGACTTAAATTTTTATCCTTACTTAGAGAGGTGCAAATCATTATTGTATTATTATATGATACTTTAAACGTGGGTTCACACAATTATATTTAAATATTTTTTAAAAATATAACACTATTATATATGATCTAGAGAGGAGCATGGCTTCACGTGAACCCACGGCACCCCCTCTGAATACGCCCCTGGGAGGAATAAAGAGTGAATAAGTAAATGAGATGAAAAGCTAAAAGCCACCAACGGCTTAGACCTTAGATGCTGCACCAAAAGTTTGTAACATATGCACTTACTGCCAATGGAGTAATGCAATATAGTGATGTAGCAATCATGACATTTCAACGGTTGCAAACTGAAATGTCACTAAAGATTGGCAGCAACGGCGACACTAAGCTTTACCAAATTAAAATACAAAATATTAATATTAAAATGCTAACAACCTAACAATTATCAAATCATAAATTTTGAAGATTCCTTAAATAATCAAACTTAACTACGATAAATAACATATATATCTAATATATAACCTCATATAAGTAGGTCTAA
Source organism: Solanum tacnaense (assembly GCA_029582525.1). Taxonomy (NCBI): domain Eukaryota; kingdom Viridiplantae; phylum Streptophyta; class Magnoliopsida; order Solanales; family Solanaceae; genus Solanum; species Solanum tacnaense. The sequence continues at coordinate 2,785 of JAJOOD010015256.1, read as the reverse complement.
AGAAGTTGATTTTGATTAACTAATTTGATTAATTCTAAGCCTACTCTATACATTTTTCTAAACCTCTTAAGAATGGCATCTAATACTTGTATCACTAATTAAAACAGTAAGAATAGATCTGAACAAAATCATAAATATTCTTCTTCTTTTTTTCAAAGTCAAATGCTAAAACTATTCGACAAAATAATTCAAACAGAAACAGTTGTTGACCAGTTCATCACATGTAACGGAATACACTATAACAAAAATAACTTTTAGCAATACACATTTAGTAAAGAGTATTAAAGTCTTTATTCACATTAACTAATTTTCATTGAAGCTTTAGAGACATTTACAAGAGTGCTAATTATCATTAAAATACATATTTAACATCAATTAAACTATTGTCATTAATTAATTACCGCTAAAAAAATCTGCCTTCTGATGAGACCTTTAAGACAAGAACCAGAATCCTCTATGAACTATACACTTTATTTTTCCTACTTTTTCTTATGTCCTCTGTCAAATCCACTTAAAATACTAATAAATCTTTCAATCCAGCTAATTCACCAACTTTCTATTGAAAAATCCAGAACATAATTTTACTTTCTTTTTTTTTCAAAAAAGACTTCAGACTATTAATTTTATTGAGTTATCCTTATAATAATTGCAAATTGTTGTTGTGGAGTATTAATTGAAGTTGACCTAACACTACTGATTGATGTCAGTTTCTTGTGGGGGTTGAGTGTGTGTTGATCGTTGATTGTTTCCGTTACACACTAAAATAACAATTCAAACAGAAAAGATATTGTTTTGAATATATATATATATATATATATATATATATATTTGACGGAATAGTTACGTGTATATCAAATACATGCGTGTAATTTATTTTAGATATCTGGATGTACAGACTCTCTCTCTTGCTCGTGTTCCTCTCCTTCTTTATATATGTATGTATATGAGTTTCACAATCTCATGTACCTATGTATTCAGTATCAATTTCATATACGGTGTATTCAATATCAATTTCATCCAATGTCTTTAATATCAATTTCATCCCGTCATTCGATATCAATTTTGTCAATGTATCATGTATCAAATATCCAGTGTATCATCACTACTATCATATATTCGATATTCAGTATCAAATATCTAATATATTTGTGCATAAATACATGTATTTTTTTATTCTAGTATCAAAGATGCCAAAAAGCCTAAATTAACCATGTGATGGGAACATGTCTTCCGGGTCATTAAATAATTAAGATTAGTTCATTAAATAATCAAGATTAGGTCAGTGCATATCAGACAAAGGTAAATATTAAAAAAATGAACCTTTTAATGCTCATGTGAGGACAACCAAAACGATTAATTAATTAAATTAATTCTAACCCTACTATATATTTAAACCTCTTAACAAATATCATAAGAGTACCTACCTACATTAGTTTAATTTTTTTTTAAATATTTCACTAATTAAAACAGTAAGACTAGATCTGAACAAAACGATAATATTGCTATTTTTTAATATTCGCGTAGTTTAACTTGACACCAAATTTAAGAAAAAAAAAGACTTTTAAAGCTTATAGTCTAAAATAAGTAATACATGTAAACGACTTTGAATCATTTAATTAAGAGCAAAATAAATATTTTAAAATTAAATTATTACCAAATAGAGAAATATGTCATTCTTTTTAAAACTGACCAAAAAGGAAAGTGATTCACACTCCCTCTATTTAAAAAAGAATGACCTAATTTAACTTGACACATTTTTTTAAAAAAATAAAGAAAACTCTTTTTAATCTTATATTCCTATATTAAAGTTATATCAAATATATTAAAATGACCTCTAATTTTATTACCTTAAATAAACATAAAACATGGAAAAATGAAAATGAAAATATTACCCCAAAAAAATTATTTTTTTAACCTACTAAAAGAAATATGTCATTTTTTTAAAAATAAGTATAAATTAAATAAATTGGGACGAAGAAAGTAGTTTATTCGACTAACCAAAACGATAATATTTAAGATGGGAAGGAGTGCTAATTCAAACGGAAACAATACAGTTCGTTTATAACCTTTAAACAATAATCAGAAATTTTCTTTTACTTTCTGTTTCATTTTCATTGTCAATATCTACTAAAATTTCTAATCAATTTTCTATTGGTGAACAATTTTAACCACTAATTTTATTGAGCCGCTATCGCACTATCACCACATTATTGAAGCTCAATTAACACAATGTCAGTTGCTTGCGGAATTGAGTGTGTATTGGTAGTTGGTTGTATCCGTTGGGCATGGAAGCGCTGCACCTACATCGGAAATAACGACAGTGCCACGTGGCCGGCAGCTACCTGTGAGGAATTCGAGCCAGTTCCCCGTCTCTGCCGTACAATTTTAGCTGTATACGAACCAAATCTCCATAAACCCAAATTCCCACCGCCGGGCGGGTACCGGTTAAACCCGGATTGGGTTGTAAAACGGGTCACGTATGAACAAACCTCCGGCCAGGCACCGCCGTATTTGATCTACTGTGATCACGAGCATCAGGAGATTGTGCTTGCTATTAGGGGCTTGAATTTACTGAGTGAAAGTGATTACAAAGTATTGTTGGATAATAAGTTGGGGAAACAGATGTTTGATGGTGGGTATGTACATCATGGGTTGTTGAAATCTGCTATTTGGGTTTTGAATAATGAGTCTGAAACTTTGAGTAAGCTTTGGATTGACAATGGAAGGAGCTACAAAATGATATTTGCAGGTAAAATTTCAACTTTGCACAAATTTATGATCATTT
>JAJOOD010015255.1:0-18023 GCA_029582525.1 Solanum tacnaense | reverse complement strand
GCCAACTAACTTGATAACTGAGGGTGGTTCGGAAGTGAATGATGGCAGCCAACAACAATACTTTGATCAAGACGTTTCAAGAAGAGAACTTGCTCATGTCATCATTTTGCAAGGATATCCACTGTCCATAGTTGATCATGTGGGATTCAGAAAGTTTGTTGCTAGTCTCCAGCCTTTGTTCAAAATGGTGTTAAGAAATACAATCAAGAATGATATCTTGAAGATTTTTGACAATCTGAAATCTAAAACGTCCAAGTTACTGGAAACACTCACATGTAGAATTGCAATAACAACTGACATGTGGACTTCATACAACAACAAAAAAGGGTTCATGGTTATTACAACACATTTTATTGACGACTCATGGAGGCTTCAAAGTCACATTTTAAGATTTGTTTATGTTCCTGCTCCTCATGATAAGGATACTTTGTGTGGCGTGTTGCTCAATTGTTTGTTAGAGTGGAATCTTGAAAGAAGAATATCAACGATTATAGTTGATAATTGTAGCACTAACAATGCTATGATGAAGACCTCGTTAGATGAGAAGCTTTGCAAAAAAAATTTGTTGTTGATGGGGCGGGTTTTTCATGTGTGTTGTGCTGCACATATCTTAAATTTAATTGTGCAACAAGGGCTAAAAGGTGATAAGAGATAATATTAAAAGCGTGCATGACAGTGTCTTATATTGGATAGGGTCATCGGGAAGAATTGAAAGATTTGAAGAGTTTGCACCCTTGCTACATGTTTCCTGTACCAAAAGGCTAGAGTATGATTGTCCAACTCGTTGGAACTCAACATTTCTAAATTTCAGAAGTTGAGTTTAACAGATGCCAATTATCGTTGTTTTCCAACCGAAGAGCAATGGAGTGAAGCAGAAGATGTTTGTGGTAAGTTGAAGCTCTTTTATCATATTACTGAACAATTTTCAGGAATTCAGTATCCTACTTCAAGTCAATAATTTTATAAAGTTTGTGAAGTTAAGCTCGAATTAGAAGCATGGATAAAAAGTTTCAATCCTTTGATTAAAAATATGGCAGAAGCAATGTTATTAAAGTTTCTAAAATATTGGAATGATATGCATATATTCATGGGAGTAGCTGCGATTTTTGATCCGAGATATAAAATGAAGTTAGTTGAGTTCTATCTTCCTCTGATTTATGGTGAAGAAGCTTTAACTAAAATTCAAGAAGTTCGTACTCACTGTGATGATTTATTTAAAGAGTACAAGAGTAGAATATTTTCTCCACATGAGTTAGTTGAAGCATTTAGTTCAAATGAAGCCATTGGCCTTTCGGAAAGTGATCGACTATCAAGCTTTGATAGAGTTATTTCTTCCAGTAGTGCTAATGCAAAGACAAAATCAGATTTGGATATGTATTTAGAAGAAAGTTTGTTGCCTCAAACTCCATCATTTGACAATTTAAGTTGGTGGAAGACAAACAGATTGAAATTTCCTACTTTACAAAAAATGGCTCGTGACCTCTTAGCCATTCCCGTGTCTACTGTTGCTTCTGAATCGACATATAACACTAGTGGAAGGTTGATTAGTCCACACCGCAGTAGACTTCATCCTACTACTTTGGAAGCTTTGATGTGTGCTCACACTTGGTTATGGAACGAAATAAATGGTAACTAACTTTTCAATGACTTGTTATTTTAACAATTTTGTCTGTTCTTAATACTTTAACCACATACTTTTCTTCTTAGGTTTGACTTCGAGTATTGATAGAGTTTCATGTCTGACCTTGCTTGATGAAGAAGAAGAGTCGGATTCAAGTTGTAGACCATTTGGAATGCCATGATATAGTCTATAAAAGAGACTGTTGATTTTAATCTTTTGTTTTTAAGAGTTGGTGTTGCTTTAAGTTATAAAGATTGTTGCTTTAGGTTTGCTGTTTGGAATCCTTATTATTGTAACAGGGCATGGAGAGTTTTTTTATTTTGTTGAATGTGTTTAGTAGTGCCCTGGAGATTCTTTTGATTTTGCTGAATGTGATTAGTAGTTTTTTGTTGCTGTAACATCCAAGAATGTGATTAGCAATCTCTTGTAATTGGAATTTGAATTCTTGAAGTTGAAAAAATCTTGGATTTCATATGTGGAGTTGGATGGAAATTATGTTCAGAATCAGTTTTGGTGTTTCAACTTGTTTGTGCATATAGTTTGTGCAGATTTTTTTTTACAAGTATAACAATGTGAGTTAAAAGATGTTAGGGGTCATTTGGTAGAGTGTATAACAATAATGCCAAAAAGGGTGCATTACTAATGCTTGCATTAGTAGTGCTTGCATTAGTAATGCTTGCATTAGTAATGCTTGCATTAGTTATGCAAGCATTATTTCTTATATACTGTTTGGTTTGATGTATTAGAAATAACAAATCTTGCATAATTTATATATAAAAATATATGTTTACAAAAATACCCTTCACACTATTTATTTATACACTTCCTTTGCAACAAGGTTCTTTGCTAAAACATTAAAAAAAAGTCTTTGCTAAAATATCATTACATCTTCATCTCTTCTTTTTTCAAAAATAATATTAAATAGTTATACTATTTGAGTCAATATTTTTGTGAAAAGTTCGCAAAGATTTTTTTTATCAAATTTATCGCCACAATAGTAAATTTTTTTATCATACTATGTTGAAATTAGATATTTTTAAAAAAATGATACTTACGAGGCCATAAAGTCTATCAAGACACCAACAAATTAAAAGATATTGAAAAACAAATAAAAATAAAAATAAAAATAAAAACCTATGACAAGAAAAAAAATGAAAAGAGGAGAAAATGTTAGGAAATGTTTTAACAAGGCTTTGAGGGTAGTTTTGTAATTATTTAATCTAATGCAAGTGTTAAAATGTTATGTATTACTAATACCTAGAATTACTTGGTATTAGTAATACACAATAGAGTGTATAACTAATACTTGCATTAGTTATACATGGCAAGAAAAAGTGTACCAAACAAGGTACTACTAATACACACACCTAATGCATGCATTATATTTCCTAATACACTATACCAAACAAGGTACTACTAATACACACACCTTGCATTAGTGTTTTTAATGATTTTTAGTCAATTTGGTGAATGAATATAACTTCTGCCTTGTAGTGAATGGAAACTGCTCAAAAGACCAGAATCAAGATAATATAATATTAACATTTGACATATCGATCTTCACTGTAGAGCAATAAACTATAGGCAACTAGCAAATTATAACTTGCATCAGAAGCTAACAGAACTAACAGACTTGTTCAAGATTTACATTACATTGGAACGGAAAACAAATTTACATTGCAAGCAACCATACAAAATGTCAGTCGGGGCAGGTTCATGTGGAACGGGGTGGGGCGGGGCAAGAAAAAATAATCGTGCTATGCGGGGCGGAGCGGGGAGGGGTAAAGACTTTGTGGGTTTATGCGGGTTTAACTCGCACCCACCCCGCCCCTCTCATTTGCCATCCCTAGTGAAGTCATTTCAAATTAGCCTTTTAGTTTCCTCCACATGCATCGCACAAATAATACTACAAAATAGTTAACATGCACACATTACATACTTTGGAAAATAAACAAACCATCACCTACCTCTATACAAATATGAATGCTCAAAAGAACTTGAGCTTTCTCCCTTTTTAATGCATTGGCTCGTCCTTGATCTAAAACAATAATGAAACGCAAGAAATCAATGAACGATGGCCTAATTAAATCCAGATATACTCAAATCCTAACCCCTGGCCAATTCATGATCATTCTACCCAAACCAGGGATTTTCCTACTATTAATTCAAGTCAAAACCCTCCCCCAAGATTAACACTTAGATTCCAGGGCTTTAGAATCAAATTACAAGTTAAGAGAGTAATTTATTTACCGTTATTGAAGGAATTGGTGGAAAAACTAATGGAACCTACCCTAAATCACTTTCCATTTCCCCAAGAATGAAGTGCAAAAAAGTAAGAGGATTTGAGAACTTTCTACATTAAAACATGACTTATCACACTATAGCATCCCGACTAGCTATTGCGGCGTCGTCATAGCGGTCCATCTGTTATAGTGCCTGCATTATTCATCCTGTTATAGTGGCATGGCACCCGCTATAGTGGCTTGTACGAAATCAGAGACTCGTAAATCTTCCCAAAAGCCCCTATTTCACAACATACCTTCGACCCTTGACGTTCTATACTAACCCCTTCACACCAAGTTTGATTCCGGGAGTCTTACTCACCCAAAGAATACCCTATGGACTCCTTGATGTCTTAGCTACTAGAAAACACGATTCAAGCTTAGACACACCACTCAATCCATTCCTGGATAACCCTAGACCTTACCTTTCTCAGATTTCATATGAGACTGCCTAACCTAGAATTGTAAGTCTCCATGCCAAAAATGTTTTCTGATCCGATTCTTTTATCATTGGTCCAGCTACCCATAACGATCGGAGTGGTTCATTACAAATTAACTTCCTTAACTCTATCTTATAACCTAAAAACCTTCTAATACGTATAGTAACTCTCATAATCCCTAGTCCATCTTCTCCCAAAGGTCAAGATCATCAAGACACAAATTTTTCCAATTTTCCAAGATCTAAAGGCCCCAAGTTCAAGATTCTCTTCAAGAATTCTAGGGTTTTGAATCAAGTCTCATTCCCAAACTTCTTCTCCAAGAACTCCATAGAAGGGTTTTTCAAGTTCAAGCAATAAGGTTCCAACCCGAAGCTTTTCTTCAAGAACTCTTGTTCTTCCAGGTATGTAAGTCTATCTCCACGTGTTGGAATAACTTGTTCCTCCCCACGAATTATGTTTCTATGGTTTCAAAGCATCCTTCGTGAATGAATTGGTGTTAGGACAAAATCTCATGCTCTTGATTTTCTCTTGAATCTTTATGAAACCTCTGTGAATGTACTTAAGTCCCATAGTGGGTGCAATCCTTCCTTTAAAGAGAAGCCTAAGTTAAAGTAGTGGGTTATTTTGTATTAGTGTGACTTAGAACGAAATGAGATATCACCAACGCTTTGAGATCGAAAAATAATTAGTGTAATTGAAGATGACCTAGCCTACTTATTAGTGATTGATCTTGGATTGAATTGCAATGGATCATTGAGTGTTGATTGAATCTCAAGTTTTTCCGATTCCCATATATCCCTTGCTTGATATCGTCTTTTCCCCCATTAAAAGTGTAGTTGTCAAAATTGCCTTCTATTTGATACTTGTGTAACTTGTATGCCTAGATTCAAACTAGTGTCTAGTAAACCTTCTTTTCCTTTTCAATTGCCATTATATTGTTCCTTGTGGGATTCGACCCCGACTCTTAGTTGGGTATTTTTATTGACGACGATCGCTCACTCTTTTGATTAGTTTTGAGTGGTGATTTGAGTGTTATCACCCACCAACTTGAGGAGGGGTGTTATGCAGCAAGGAGCTGAAGTAGTGGTAGTTACAGATTTTGTCAGCAGTGGTAGTTACAAATGTTGTTAGGAAGGTTGTTACAAATTTAGTTACTAGTAACCATGATTAAGTTAAGTCTACTAGTCTAGATAGTTAAAGGCCTACACGTGATGTACTATATATAGTCTAGATGTATGATTGTAAAGAGTAATGATCCATTATGAGTTCAATATAGTTTTTCACTCTTCTTCTCCTAAATAATGATTGTATCTCGATTGTTGAAACTAAATGAAAAAGAATGAGCAATAGATACAAGAAGAATAAAAGACAAAAATAAAAAGAATGTGACTAATAAATTTAAGTAGTGACAATGTGAGAAGTAGAAATAGCATAGAAGAGAAAAATAATGAAAAAGAATTTGGATAAACCCCTTTAACCATTAAGTTAAGTTTCTCTTTTGTGTCAAAGAGGTTTATTATAATACATGTATTCATAAAATTAGATTTTGACATTATATATTTAATATAATTTTTCAATGGAGAAGATTCGGTGAAACTCCCGAGTTTCACTTAGTTCCACTCCTAATTTTCACTTAGCTCCACTCATGAGTTTCACTTAGCTCCACTCCTGTATGGCACCTCTTTATAGCCTAAAAGATTATTTATTTATTTCTCTTTTTTTATTTTCTTCATTTTAAAGGTCCGATGGACATGATCGTTCTAGGTTTTGACAAAGGTCTTCCAGTCAAGGTTCCTCCAATGCTCCTTCTAGATTCAACAAAGATAGGACGGCTTACCTTAAAACTTAAGGAGGAAATGGTGGGGGATATTCATTATCTACTTGTGCTAAGTGTGGAAGAAAGCATGAGGGGAAATTCTTAGCTGATATGGATGGTTGATGTGGTTGTGGTAAGAGTGGCCATAAGATAAGGGATTTGCCAACACTTACGCTAAGGGGAGAGAAGGTAGGCAAGCTCCTCCTAGTGGTTCGGGTCCAAGTTCTCCAAAGAAAAACATATTCTATGCACTCCAGACTCGCCAAGAGCAAGAGGGTTTTCCCGATGTGGTTACTGGTGTATTGAAAGTCTTTCATCTCGATGTTTATGCTTTTTTTGATCCCGGTACTACCTTTTATTTTGTAACACATATGTGGCTATGAGGTTTGATATTCTTTCGGATGTGTTGTTAGATCAATTTTCTATCTCTACTCCTACCGGTGAATCTATTGTGGCTAAGAGAGTATATAGAAATTTTCCAGTTTCCTTTTCCCATAGAGTCACTCATGTTAATCTTGTAGAGATCGATATGCTAGATTTTGATGTCATTCTTAGTATGGACTGGTTGCATTCTTGCTGTGCTTCTATTTATCGTAAGACCACAGTGGTCAAGTTTCAGTTTCCAAATGAGCCTGTTCTAGAGTGGAAATAGGGGAATTTTATGCCGAAAGGTCGGTTTATTTCTTGTCTTAAAGCTAGAAATATGATTTCTAAGGGTTGAATTTACCATTTAGTTAGGGTGAGGGATATAGATTCCGAAACCCCTACTCTTGAGTCGGTCCCCATTGTAAATGAGTTTCTGGAAGTGTTTCCTAATGATCTACCCGGTATTCCTCCCAAAAGGAAAATAGACTTCAGTATTGACCTTCTCCCAGATACGCAACCTATCTCTATTCTTCCTTACCGAATGGATCCGGCAGAAATTAAGGAATTGAAAGAGCAATTGAAGGATTTGTTGGATAAGGATTTCATCCGACCAAGTATCTCTCCATGGGGTGCTCCAGTTTATTTGTTAGAAATAAATATGGTCGCTTCGTATATGTATTGACTATCGTCAATTGAACAAGATTACCATTAATAATAAGTATCCTCTCCCAAGGATAGATGATTTGTTTGACCAACTACAAGGAGAAAATTACTTCTCTAAGATTGACCTCCGGTCGAGTTACCACCAATTCAGGGTGAAGGAAGATGATATTCTGAAAACAGCTTTTCAAACTTAGTATGGTCATTATGAGTTTTTGGTGATGTCCTTTGGCTTGACGAATGCTTCGGTAGCTTTTATGGACTTGATGAATAGGGTGTTTAGGCAATACCTTGACATGTTTGTGATTGTGTTCATTGATGATATATTAATATATTCAAAGAGTGAAGACTGATAAGTCTGAGATTTAGAATCATTTAGGGATTTGTTTTGATAGTGTTGGTGTCCTTAAATTCCTAAGTTATGCTATAAACTGATGTTAAAGTGTTGATTTGCAGCATTAAAGGCTAAGGAGCAAGGCAAGGACACTACCGGACAAAAAGGAAATAACAAGCCAAAGGAGTGGAGAAGAGCGGTCCTGGTGATCGCCAAGGCCACTCGGCGGTCCGCCGAGTGGCCTGCAAGCCCGTCTAATTTTACAGTACACCACGTTTGAAATGAGAGAACCTTAGGTGAATTGTGTCCCATATCGGCGAGTCATCGAATGGATCGGCGAAGAGAGGTTGTACCGCCAAAAGTACTGAATGAGCATTGAAGATACAAGCGAATTGGTGATCCAAAGGAACAAAGGGTGCATCGCGGAAGTGATCGACGATCCCGATACAAACCGCCTAAAGTTCCAGTGCATGGTAGATGAAAACATGAAGCAAGTAGGCGATGGACAGGGGTGATTGGCGAATTGCCGACTGGTCGGCGAAGCCCGACTTTCCTCGCCGATTGACCCCAAAAGGTTAAATCTTGGATCAATATAAATTGATATTTGGAAGAGAGAAGGTATCCAAACATTGTGAAAATAGAAATTTAGAACAGAAACCCTCTCATTGTTGGTGTTAAGGTTTTTTTAAGTAGATTTTAATTTGCGTATTGCAATTTAAGGAAGATTGGTTTGTTTTTAGATTGTAGAAATCAATACCTAGCTATGGAGCATGTAATAGGTATTTAATTTTTACTTTTTATGATGACTAGCTAAAACCCCATTCTTGGGAGTTTGACCATGAGACTAATTGCTTAATTTAGTTAAGTGGGTGTTAGAAATTATTGATTATAGTGCTAAATTGAAATTGGTCTGGTTTATTGCTGCTGTTGAATTGCTTTATTGAATGTTTATTTCAATGGAATTTAGTGTTTTATGCTTGCTCGAGAGAGGGGTGTGAAACCAAAGCGATAAATTGACATTTGTAGCAATTGGACTATTGTGGGTTCCGCTCGAAAGAGTGAACCCTAAGTTCCATTCTTCCTATCTAGCTCGAGAGAGTGGCTGTAGTGAGGTTGATGGCTGATTTTCATAGTTAGCATGTTGAGGTTCGAAAGAACTCAATTGAAGTGAGATAGTTGTTCGAGAGAAAATTATCTTATCTAAGTCCCATCCTACCCATGAAGATTTAGTAACTATTATTAATCACCTAGCACCCATTTAGCAAGAATTTGGCAATTGGTTTGTCATTCCTCCAAGTCCCTTTTACTCATTTGATTTATCTTGTTGATTGTTATTGTTGTGATTGATAACTGCAGTACAAACCCCTCTCCTGATATTTTATGTCAACCTCTTGATTTAATTAAAATATTTTCGATAAATTTTCTATTCCTACAATCAATTAAAGCGCATTTACAGCTTCATATTTGAATTCAAACTTGTACCACTCCCTGTGGGTTCGACTCTAACTCAATTGTTGGTTTTATACAAATTAACGATCGTTTACACCTAGAATCGGATGAAGTATATTTGAAACGTTAATCAAAATGGCGCCGCAGCCGGGGAGTGGTGTTGTTTAGAATTCTTCTATTGAAGTTTGAATTGCTATTTCTTTGTATTGTGGTTGAATCAACTTACTCTTGTTTTGTGAGTTGTTGTGATTAGGTAACATGATGAGTGAAAATGAAAGCACCGTGAACAAAATTTGTCACCAAGATGATGGTGATGAAGTATTGCAAGCCAATGAAGCTCTATTGGGGGGGCATAGGTGCTATTCGCCTACCTCCGGCTAAAAACCATGTTGCATTCCATGTGACAAGCAGAATGTTACGACTCTTGCAAGCTAAAGGCATATTTGGAAGGTTATATCATGAGAACCCTCATGAACACATTCAGATTTAGTGGAGATGTGCAGTCCATTCTCAATCAAGGATATTTCGCAAGAATCTATTCGGATGCGGTTGTTACCTTTCTCTCTAATGGGGGAAGCGACCAAATGGCTAGCATAGCTACCGAGAGAATCTATTCTATCATGGGAGGAACTTATCGAGGCATTCTATTTGAGTCTCTTTCCACCCTCAAAGATGGTGAAATTGTGTGACAACATCCAAAACATCAAGCGGATAGAAGGGGAACCAATTCATGAAACTTGGCTGAGATTTCAGAAGTTGCTCTTACAATATCCTTCTCATGGTTTCCAGGTGATGTGATACTTCAATATTTTTACTGGAGTTTAGACTCAGTGAACAAAGGAGTGGCTGATCAGTTGGCTTGGGGAGGAATAATGTTGCAACCATTTGGAGTGGTATCATCACTTCTTGATGAAATGACAAAGATAAATCAGACATGGTACACTCAAGAGGACCGTGTTTCTCCTTTTTGTTTTAGGATTACACAAGAACAACTTGACAAGGAGAAGGAGAGGGACGAGAATATTAGCAAAGTGTTGTCCCAAATGGAGCTGTTACAAAAATAGGTGCTAAGAAATGTTGGTGAACCCAAAGAAGTAAAGAGAGTGCAGAAACTTGAGGAGGGTTCTCACCCGAGATATTTCAAGGTGGGGGGAATCAAGGTTGGAACTCGTATAAGGAAGAAGAGAGAAGACAGAGCTATCAAGATTGGAATGAACAAAATGGGTTTTGGGGAAGAGAAGAGAGCCATAAAGGGTACCAGACACAGTCAAGTGACAGTTCAAAGTCAAAGAGTAGTTCGAGTAGCCTACGAGTGGATGAATTGTTATCCCACATCCTAGATAAGGATGAAGGCTCAGATGACATGCTAAAAGAGATGAAAACGGATTTTTCATCATTGAATAGTAGAGTGAATTCATACGCTGATGCAATCAAGAAACTTGAGGGTCAACTAAGTCAACTTTCAGCACAATTGGAACCAAAGGTAATTGATAGGGGTGAAGTTGAATGCACACTTGCATTAACGAATGATGATGACATAAATTTATAGCGGTGGTTACTCGAAGCGGAAAAATAGCAGTTGGTAATGTGAAGGACAATGACGGGGTGTGATGTTTGCGTAATCAAGACACAACTTCCGATGGAAGTGTCTACGATCGTACAATAGTTTAGTAACTCAACCAATGGTTGGGATCGTTCCCAAGAGAGTGGTTTTGAGAATTAATAGAAAATAAAATTTAGTTCTAACTAGTCGTAGCTAAAGACATTAACGATTAAAAATATTGTAAATTAAAGGGGGACACAAGAGTGTCAATTAACAATGGGGTTTAGTCACTAGTGAGTAAAAACAACAAAATAAACAAGGATTTCTAAGAAATGTGAGGGGATTCTTGGGGTGTGACGGGAATACGGGTTAAGCTAGATTATTGGGTACATGCTTTCGATAGAAGATTCATAGAATAATTGTGACTAGGATAAACTTTAAGGGGGATAAGCTTTCTCTTGAACAACTTACCCTGTTTCAAATGCGTTCCTCTCGGACACCCACTTGCCGCATGAAGACCAGCCTACACCTTAACCCACTCACTCTCTCGAACTGAGTGTGTGGGAATGAGACTAGGGTTCACTCTTTCGAGTTGAACCTCATGTCGACACACTCCCACCGGCCATCAATTTAGTAGTTTTAATTTTACGACCTCTCTCTCGAGCAAGCTGAAAACACATAAATAAACTTGTATTTGCAACTACAAATTCATTAAATTCATCCACAACTACTAAACGAAATCACAATTAAACTACGATTAAACTATCAGCAAGCAAGACCCAACAATTTTCTTAACCCATATTCGCTAAATCACATCCCAAGAATTGGGGTTTTTAGCCACACATGTATAAGAGATAGAAATTTATACCAAATTGAGCTCGCATTCAACTAGGTATGAAGATTTAAGTCTTGATACATGCCAAAATTGAAGAATCCAAGAGACCCAAATCCAAAGCTTGGAGATGAAACCCTTTGGATTTTCAAGTCTTCAAAACCCTCTCAAACTTAGAGCAAAAATATCAAAAAGTACTATTCTATATGAAAATTCTAATAATTGTTCGACACTTAAAACTACAACTCTAACTAGTATTTATAGTTTTCACAGATTTGTGATGCAGCAGATCATTCGGCGCCGTTAGTCGGAATCACCGATCAACTCGGAGATTCACCTTTTGGTGTAGTTCATCGCCGTCTTGCCCCATCCTTCAGCATCGTCGTGCTCTGGGTCATTGGGCGACATGGTACTACTTTGCGAAACTTCTCAGTGATGTGCCGACTGCTCCATTTTTCTGCCGACTTGATCCTTTCCTTTAGGGCTCAGCACACTGGAACAAAAGGCGAAGTAAGACCCTTTGACGACTAGCCAAGTGGACTCGGCGATCCTCAGGCATTCATTTCTTCGTTCTTTTCAGCCTTGTCGTTCCTTTTTACGACGTAGTGTCCATGCTTTCCTTCAAACTTCAAATACCTGAAACTTAGGATTTTTCATCAGATATTGAGATAAAATAAGCATTTGAGGACACAATTTCTATTAAAATATAGCCCTAAATAAGTCCAATTTGTGGACTCATCAAGGTGAAAGATCATGAAGAAGAGAAATATATTGATGAGGAAGAGAATCCCATTCAAGTACGGAAACGTGATGAGGTCAAAGATAATTAGGAAACTCATAAGCAATGTCCCATCAAAGAGTTGCAAAAAGATGAAGAGAAAGGCATCTCAACTCCAAAGAGTGTGCAGCCTCTTCCCAAAATAATTCCTCTATTTCCTCAGCGTCTCAAGAAGAAAAATGAGGATGAGAAGTTCAAGAAGTTCCTAGTCGTGTTCAAGACACTCTCTATAAACCTACCGTTAGTTGAAGCATTGTTAGAGATGCCGGGTTATGCCAAATTCATAAAGGATCTAGTCACCAAGAAGAGAAGCATGGACTTTGAGACAATTGAAGTTTCCCATTATTGTAGAGCCACTATGATTCGCGTGATGATTATAAAGAAAGAAGATCCAGGGGCATTCACCATCCCATGCACTATCGGTATGCTTTAATTTGCTAAAGCTCTATGTGATTTGGGAGAAAGTATAAATCTAATGCCCTATGCAATCTATAAACAACTTGGGTTGGGTGAACTGAAATCCACAACAATGCGACTTCTCATGGTGGAATCGGTCGATCAAACATCTCGTTGGGATACTCTATGATATATTGGTGAAAGTTGATCGATTCATCTTTCCAGCTGATTTTGTTATTCTTGATTGTGAGATTGATGCTGGAATTTCTATCATTTTGGGAAGACCATTTTTAGCAACAGGGAGAGCATTAGTGGATGTTGAAAGTGGAGAATTGAAGTTCCGGGTGAACGAAAATGAGGTCACCTTTAATGTGTGCAAATCAATGAAACACCCGAGTGATATTCATGTGGTTTCCACGATCAATGTAATTGATAAAGCTGTGGCTAGTGTTAGCCATTTGATGTGCATGAGTGAAACCCTTGAGGCTGTTCTTGTAAATTATGATGAGGCTGAAGTTCAAGAGTATAATGAAGTAGTAGCTACCCTTTCGGGACTTGGTGAATACTCAAGGAATTCGTTGAAGCTTGACATTGATTTAAAGAATCGAGAAAATACTCCCGCTAAGCCATCCACAGAGAAACCACCAAAGTTTGAGTTGAAAGTACTTCCTGTTCATCTTCAATATGTATTCTTGGGGGCAAATAACACTTTGCCCATCATTATTGCAGTTGACTTGCTTGAATGGCAAGTAAAGTTGCTTCTTGAGGTGTTGCGAAGGTACATCAAAGCTATAAGGTGGACTATCACTGACATCGTGGGTATTCCACCTAGCATTTACACTCACAAAATTCAACTTGATAGTGAATGCAAGCCGAGTGTAGAGCATCAAAGGAGATAGAACCCACCAATGCAAGAGGTGGTTAAACAGGAGATAATCAAATGGTTGGATGCAGGTGTGATCTACCCCATTGCGGATAGCAAATGGGTGAGTTCGGTGCAATGTGTACCCAAAAAGGGTGGTATCACGGTAGTCCCAAATGAAAAAGGGGAACTTGTTTCTATGAGACTGGTAACCGGATGGAGGGTATACATGGGTTATCGGAAGTTAAACTCATGGATAGAAAAATATCACCTTCTCATTCCTTTCATGGATCAAATGCTTGATCGACTTTCGGAGAGTGGATGGTATTGGTTTTTGGATGGTTATTCCGGATACAATCAAATCTCTATTGCATTAGAAGATCAAGAAAAAACCACTTTCACTTGCCCCTATGGTACTTTCACATTCAAAAGGATGTCGTTCGAGTTATGTAATGCTCTAACGACATTTCAACATTGCATGTTGTCTATCTTTGCTGACATGGTAGAGGATTCAATGGAAGTCTTCATGGATGACTTTTCAGTTGTGGGCGATTCTTTTGAAACATGTTTGGAGCACCTTGGGCAGGCTCTTCAAAGATGTGTGGAAACCAATCTAGTCTTAAATTGGGAAAAATACCACTTCATGGTTAGGGAAGGTATAGTTTTGGGTCACAAAGTGTCTCAAAAGGGGTTGAAGGTTGATAAGGCAAAGATCGAGGTAATTGAGAAGCTACCACAGCCAATTTCAGTAAAAGGTGTTCGGAGTTTCTTGGGGCCTGCCGAATTTTACTGGAGATTCATCAAAGACTTCTCAAAAATTGCACTTCCATTATGCAAGATGTTGGAGAAGGAGGCTAAATTTGACTTTGATAATGCATGTGTGGCAGCCTTTAAGTGCTTGAAAGAGAAATTAATCTCCACCCATGTGATTATTAGCCTCGATTGGTCGGAACCATTTGAAGTGATGTGTGATGCAAAAGGGACTGCATTGGGTGTTGTTTTGGGACAAAAGCAAAATAAACTATTCAATTCAATCTATTACGCAAGCAAAACATCGAATGGTGCTCAACGTAACTACATCGTTACGGAGCAAGAGTTACTTGCGGTGCTATATGCATTTGAGAAATTCCGGGCATACTTGCTAGGTACCAAAGTGGTAGTCCACACTGATCATGCATTCTTGCGGTACTTGATGGCAAATAAAGATGCTAAACCATGGTTGATAAGATGGGTGTTGTTGTTGCAAGAATTCGATTTTGAAGTTAATGATAGAAGAGGTTGCGAAAATCAGGTGGTTGATCACCTATCTAGGTTGGAGGGCAAAGAGAAAGATGAGCTTGAGTTAGACATAAATGATTCATTCCCAGATGAGCAAGTATTTAGGGCCACTCTTGTGCAAACTTCTTGGTATGTTGATTTTGCTAACTATGTGGCATGTGGGCTAATACCAGAAGACCTGAACTTCTATCAACAAAAGCGATTCTTGTTTGATGTCAAAAGATATTTCTGGGATGAACCATATCTATTCAGAGAATGTGCAGACCATATTATTCGGCGATGTGTGCCGAAGGAGGAAGCCAATGCAATTTTAAATGCTTGTCATGCTTCACCGATCGGGGGTCATCATAGCGGTGTTCGAACAGCCGCTAAAATTCTTCAAAGTGGTTACTACTGGCCATCCCTCTACAAAGATGCCCATGAATTTGTCAAGAAATGTATACAATGCTAAAAACAAGGTGGAGTGTCAAGAAGGCATGAGTTGCCTCTTCAGCCCATTCTGGAGGTTAAGTTATTCGATGTTTGGGGAATATATTTTATGGGGTCATTTGTGAGATCTTTTGGTAACAAGTATATTTTGGTGGTCATGGATCATGTTTCTAAATGGGTTGAAGCGGTAGCACTACCCAACAACGAAGGAAAGAGTGTCATCCAATTTCTGAAATGCTACATCTTTGCAAGATTTGGCACCCCTCAGGCTATCATAAGTGATGGAGGTTCACATTTTTGCAACCGACTGTTTGCATCCGCATTGAGTAAATATGGAGTGAAACATAAAGTGGCAACGCCTTATCACCCCCAAACAAGTGGCCAAGTTGAGGTTTCAAATCTAGAGATTAAGAGTATCTTGGCTAAGACAGTGAATCCCAATAGGACTAACTGGTCTCGGAAGCTAGATGATGCTCTTTGGGCATATCACACCACATACAAGACACGAATTGTCATGTCCCCATACCATCTAGTTCTTGGGAAGTCTTGTCACCTACCGATTAAACTTGAACACAAAGCACTATGGGCACTAAAGGCATTAAACCTAGATTGGGAAAATGCTTCAAAAGGAAGAGTAGATCAACTAAACAAAATGGAAGAATTCAGGTTTAGAGCGTATGAAATTTCAGCCCTTTACAAGGAAAAAATGAAGAAATGGCATGACTCTAAAATCCTTAGAAAAGAATTTCGAGTTGGAGACTCTGTGTTGCTGTACAATTCTCGACTGAGACTTTTCCCGGGAAAGCTCAAGTCAAAATGGTTCGGCCCTTTTAAAGTGACACATGTATTCGAGAATATGGCAATTGAGGTTGAGGGTAAAGAAGGTCCGGCCTTCAAGGTAAATGGGAAACGCTTAAAGCTGTATTTTGGGGAATGTCATGAGATTGCATTGATCGAAGTGGTATATTTGGAAGATGCTTGAAAGCATTTTCACGTCGTGCCACAACGTTAAATAAGGCGCTTCTGGGGAGGCAACCCAATCGTTAATTGTTTTTGAATAATTTGTGTGCTGAATGTGCAGGCATGGGTAATTCGGCGATGCCAAAACCATTTCGGCGAACCGCCGAGTATATATGGCGATCGCGACTTGAATCGCTTTTGGTTCATAAAAGGTGAGCTAAGGTACTGGAATATTTGGCGATGGTTGAAAACCATTCGGCGGTACGCCAAACAAATTGGGTGAGCTCGACTTTCCCCGCCCTTTACACCTTCCCGCAGGGTAGAAATTTTGGAAATTTCGATGATGTACAAGCCTTCTAGGCAATGCGCTGATGCAACTCAGCGTACTCGATTTTGATTTCCCTTTGGCCCAATCTGGAGCGGTAGTAGTCTGGATATTCAGGCGAGTGCATGTAGTTCGGCGGTTCGCTGATCGATTCGGCAATCTCTATGGCACCTCGCCAAATGGCCACATAGTGAAGATTCCTTCTAACCCTACTCTGTTTGTTTAGCACCAATACTTTTTGTTTCTATTTTAATTCTATTGTCTTTTATTTATTGTGAGTTGTGTTTGTTCTTTGATCACATTGAGGACACTGTTGGTTGCTTTTGGTGGGGTGGTAGCTTGTTATTCTCTTGCATTTTTTAGTATCGGTTGTGGTCAGTACCGGTGACTTAAATAGTGCTTTTATCTGAGCGAAATGAATGTGCGGCTATGATGAGGCAAACGAAGTTACATAGGCAATATGTGAACTTTTAGCATTTCGTTGTGACTAGCCGGTTGTCGAATGAGTCTCTTGTGATGAACATTGCACACTAGCTACAAAGTGTGGAGTCTTGTTTGATATTGGTACCAACACCTTGTGTGATGAGATTACTTTGAACATTGTGTGTGATGACACCAAGAATTTTCCCCGTTGGCTCGGTTGATTGAGTGATGCAAGCACTTGAAATGATTTTAGGCAAAGATATTGAAGAGTGAACCAATTTAACAATATACCTCTTTTGTGGCCAACCTTGTGAGATGTGCTGACCCTGCTTGGCACCTTTTGAGGCTTACCCTTTTCTTGGAAGAAACTTGAGCAATTGTGACCTCTTTTTATCCATTCACCCATAACTTTCATGAAGTATGGTTTTCTTGAATAGCCAACTTAGGCCAAAAGCCTAAGTTGGGGGTGTGGTGAAAGGAGAAGGAAAATCAAGAAGTGAGAAATCCCCCGTTTTGTGATTACTTTGAAAAATATGGAACCCCTCCATGTTGCGAAAAAAAAGGAAATAAAAACTAAGAAAGAAAAGAAAAAGACCAAACAAGTTATGAAATAAAGTAGTGAATATTGCAAAAGAAATAGGGTATTCGGTGGTTCATATGAAGTTGAATAATGGGGTGGATTTTGAACATGTTTGAAATGATAAAGAAGAGGAAGAAAGTGATGTTCAGACCATACTTCATGAAGGTAGATGCCACTAAGCCTAAATGACCATACCTTTACATTCAGCCCCGTTACAAGCCTTGAAAAGACCTTTGTGATCGTGAGTGAGTTGAAACGAATGTTGATTGGAAAATAAGGGCAAACCTATGGGTGAAGCCATGTCTATGTTCATCTTTGTGAGTGTGAGAGTTAAATGTGATTCCGGGACTTTGAATTGTTGAGAAATTTTGTGTGAATATGGAATCATCTTTGTTGAGAGGGCATTTGAGTACCTTTGTTGAACTTGAACTTGCATTTAAAGCAAGTATTGTGAACTTGAGCATCTTTGATAATGGTGAATCACAATTTGAATCTTTGAGTGTGATACGCTCAAATTACACCTCCCTAAAGAAGTATAAGCGATCGTTATCAAGTAAAGAACCCAACTTGTAGGTTGGGGTCGATCCCACGAGGAAAATGGTTTAGACTTTACTTTAACCAACAATTATATTCAATTAGCCAAAGTACT
>JAJOOD010015254.1:0-17717 GCA_029582525.1 Solanum tacnaense | reverse complement strand
CCTTGCTTATGAGAATTTATAGAAGAGCTACCATGCGTATTTGTGGTTGTCCGGTAATCTTAATATTCCTCTAGTCGTCGAGGTCATGTATCGATTATGTGTGGTTGAATGTGGGGATCATTGGGTCCAATTCTATTGTTCTTAGGAGGTAATCTACAATTACTAAATCTAGCATTTCGATAGTGTTGTTGGAGGGGTTGTATGTTTGGACATATCCCTCAATAAGTATCTGATGTCTAAAGGCCAAATTTTGGTAACTTAAGCTTATGGAAATTTATGTTGTGAGAAGGAGATGTTGATAAGAACTATGATTGTTTGAGTATTATGAGTGTGTGTTGGTTGATTCAGGTTCACTTCTAATTGTAGCGAGTATTGATTTGAAATTTTATCATACACAAGTGCTAAAGGATTCGTCTGAATGATTGCGTCAAGGCCTTGATAACATGTTGCAGACGTGTGTACGATCAACCTTGGCGGTTATTGAGAATAGCATTTGTTGTTAGTTAAGTGTGCATATAACAATAATTATCACTCGAGTATTGTGATGACTTCATTGAGATATTGTATGGGAGGATGTGTAGGTATTCCATTGGTTGGTTTGGGAGCGAATATTATATCATAAGGTAGGGGTGTTCACGGGTCGGTTTGGATCGGTTATTGGTCAAAACCAAAACCAAACCAACTTAATCGGTTTTAAAATTATCAAAACCAAACCAAATCAAATATAATATACATTTATCGGTTTGGTGGTTATCGGTTTCAATTTGGTTTGGTTTGGTTATTCGGTTATTAATCATACACAAAAATAAAAGAAACAATTCATGCAAAATGTTAGGAAAGTGACAACAATCCATTCAAAACGAAAAGTAGTTAGAATGACTTGAATTATTGAACTTTCGATCACTAAATTTACTATCAATAAAGCTTTAAAATTCACTATATGGACTAGAAGGAAGAGACAATAACATTTTCAGTCCCACAAAGAATTGTCATAGACAATCATATACATGAAATCAACAAGATAAATGTTTCATCTTGGACATTTTTGGTTTCAATAAGTAAATTATAAAGAAATTTTACTGAAAATATGTATAAGATCTTTAAAATTGTTTATAAAAACAATATATTAAGTATGTATATTAATTAAATATATGTATATACTTCATCGGTTTGGTTCGATTATTTCTTCGATTTTTTCGAATAAAACCATAACCAAACCAAATACTATCGGTTTTCAAAAATATAAAACCAAACCTAACCAAACCCAAATAAAATCGGTTTTATTTTTTCGATTTGGTTCGGTTTTTCAGTTTGAATCGGTTTTTATCCAAACCGTGAACACCCATATCATAAGGTGAGACTCAGTGTTGTTAAACAAGACCTTCGGTGTGAGGAAGAACCGGTTGAAATTCTTGATCACGATGTCCGAAAGCTAAGGACATGTGAGACAAGTATCCCCAGTAATTCGACGTTTCAGATACTACTCTACCCTTACTTCAGCCAGTCTTTCCTAGTTGATCACTCGGAGACGAGTGATGGGTAAATTGGTATCTACTGTAACTACCTGATTCCGTCATTAGAGAAAAGCCAATGGGGAAAGAATTGGGTCAGAAAACTTTTTGGTAGTAACTTGGGATTTCCTAGCCTAGTCCAGATTTGGACGAAATCGGAGCCAGTAAGGTCTAGGAAAATCTGGTAGCAATTGGGTGATCTAATTATGATTTTGATCACATGAGTAGATAAGGCGTTAAGAAATTTGTAAGACTTTACGGAATTGAATTCAGGTGAGTAGAACTCCCGGAATCGATCTTAGCGTGAACACTATTTTCTGAGCGTTGTTGGTTAAAGGTGTGTTGTGAAATGGGGGTCTTGGAATTATTAAAATAGCTCACTGTTTTCGTGCAAGCCGTTGGGGGGATTTCTGCCACCAAGGCGGGGCCGCTGTAGCGGGGTGAGGACCGCTATGGCTGATCTGACGCAACTTAAAGTCGTAAATAAACCCCAAAACGTCTTTATTCAGCACTTTGAAAGCTAGGAGACGACCCCGGATGAGTTCTTAAGCATTTTTCACCATTCTTGAGGATAAAGGTAAGATTTTAACTCCCCGAATCCATGTTTCGATCCGTAAAACTTAGTTTCTTGGGTAATTATCGATGGGGAGGGTTTTGATCTGTAATTTATGGTGGGGAAAAAGCCCTAAATTGGGTATTAGGATCTTGGGTTTGGTCTAAGGTTATTGGGTTTGTTATAATCTGGATAATTAGACATTTGATTGTTGATCCTTGCGTATAAAATGTTGTTTTTAGACCACGAACAAGCGGGAAGAATCCGGAAAGAGAAGATTCAAGTGCCTTAGGGGATTCAAGCTTGGACTCGAGGTAGGTGATGGTTGTGATTTCAAGTTGGTGTGATATATGTTTGTAATTGCTTCATTATAATATGTGTATGTATGCGAATGTTGCACTATTGATCACACTACTTGTGGATGAGGATAATTGAATTATTGTATGTCATGAATCACCTCTTGTTGTATGATTGTGAGAATAAACATTGTGATTGTGGTTTGTTGAATGGATCGGGTGTTGCATTTCGACACACTAACTTGGATCAGTTGCCATGTTCCAGCATAAACATGGGATCGGTTGCCACGTTCCGACATAAACATTGGATCAGATACCACGTTCTGGTATGCTAACAGTTTAGGTGTGGGTTCCATGAGAGGACCATTGAATTGGGTTCCGTGAGAGGACCATTAAATTGTGTTGTGTATCTACTTGTGAAGATTTCGTTCATATCTAGTGATGATTGATATTGGAAGATGGTATGTTGCTCTAAATTGATATAACTGTGATATGTGAGAATCGTGAAACTGTTCGTTGTTCGTAATAGTTGACTAATATTGTATATGTTCGGTATATGCCTGTTTTATAATGATTGTTATTACTTGCATGTGTTTCACTTATTGGGATAGCCGCGTGATCCTACCAGTACCCTGTGGTTGTGTACTGATACTGCACTTAGTTGTTCTTTGTTGAGTACAGGGCATCTTCATGCGGCTATTGATAGACATTAGCTAAGTGACTGTTGAGCGTGATCAGATTCAAGGGTGAGCCAGTTCTTTCAGGCTGCCATGGATCTTTCTTGTTTAAGTCCACTCTTTTCGGACTCGGACTATTTATTTAAGGTGTTTGTTTAGTTTTGGGGTTGTACCCCTTGTTCTTAGACTTGTCGTTAGTAGAGTTTTGGTACAATGACTTTCAGGTTCTAGGGGTTGAATTTCTATATTAATTGGTTAGTTAATTGTTTAAACCTTTGGAGTTTATGGGGACTCCATTTTTATAGTCATTTAAACATGCTTCCGTATCTTTAAATGCCTTAGTTTTCATAAAATTTGTTAGTTTGGGTTGTAGTAATGGTTCTCCCACCGGAGGGTTAGTGTGGGTGCCAATCACGACGGTCTGGGTCGTGACACCAGTCTATACCAAGAATGACATCGAAATCTACCATGTCTAACTCAACTAAATCAGCCATGGTGTTCTTGTGATTGATGGAAATGACACAATCACGATATACTCGCTCAGCTAGAATCAACTCCCTAACAGGTGTAGAAACACAAAAGGGTTCACAAAGTTTCTCAGGAAAAAAATCAAAATTATTTCAACATAAGGAGTCACAAAAGATAAATTTGCTCCTGGGTCTAGCAAAGCATAAAAATCAAGAGTAAAGACTTTGATCAAACCGGTGACAACATCTGGAGAATTCTCTTGCTCTTGACGACTAGTGATCGCATAAAGGCGGTTTACTCCTCTGCCAGTGCCGGAAGTAGCTCCTCTAGGTGCAGCCCTGTCTGGTGGAGCAACTGATGAAGATTGGGCTATATTACCCTGATTTCCACTACCTTGTCGAGTCTTGGGGCACTCTTTCATGAAGTGATCCTCTAGTCCATACTTGAAAAAACATGTGGAGCCATAGCGACACTTACGTAGGTGGGTTCTACCACACTTAGCACATGCAAGAGCCCAGTTACCTCCTTGTGCCACACTACCCTGAGATTGGACAGGTCTAGACCTGAAGTGTTGTGAATTCTGACTATTGTACTTACATTTGTTTCTTGGTGCAGGTGCACTAGCAGATAATGGAGCAGGTCCCTTTTGCTTTTGTTGGAAAGAAGACCGGTTCGCATTATTTCTTTGCTGCTCGGACTTTCCCTGACATCTTAGCCTTCTTATTTCTGAATTCCTCCCTATCCCTCAGCTTCTCCTCCTCAACCTGTTGCACATAGACCATCAACCTTGCTATATCCATGTCACCTATTAGCATTGCAGCCTTACCTTCCTTACTCGACAGACGAGACAGCCCAGCGGCAAAAAAACTCATTCTACTCCTCATATCCGCAACCATCTCCGGAGCATAACAGGATAGTTAGGTGAACTTCAACCCATACTCATGAACACTTAGTGAATCTTGCTTAAGAGTGAGAAACTCTTGTACCTAGGCCTCTCTCAGTTCTCGAGGGAAGAAACGCCCCAAGAAAGCCTCCTCAAAACAAGCTCAACTCGCAGGTGGTGCTCCCTCTGCTCTACCCTTCTTCCACTGGTCAAACCAAGTCCTAGCAATATTCTTCAGTTGATATGCAGCTAGTTCCACTTGCTCAGCATCGGCAACGTGCATAACCTCAAATACCTTCTTCAGTTCCTCAACAAAACTCTCTGGATCCTCAGTAGTGCTTGAACCAGTGAAACTTGGAGGATTCATCCTCAAGAACTCTCGGATCCTCGAAGTATCAGCCACTTCCTGTCTAGCTCCTCTTTGTTGCCCAACCTGGTTAGTCATAGCTTGGCTTAGCATTCGAATTGTTTCCCTGAACTCAGCATTGGTAACTTCTCATTGGGGTTGCACTTCAGGTGCATTAGGTACCCCTTGCTCCTCAACATTACACCTAGCAGGACGACCTCTGACAGCTTTTCGTGAAGGCATGATTTTTGAAAAACACGCGCAAGCACGAATTAGAAGAAACTTTTTAGAGATAAACTCTAACGCACGAAATGAATATGAAAGAAGTGAGATAATTTATTAAGTGTTGCAGCCTCATAATTAAAGATGTGGCGCGCTTCACACCAATAATTAGGACTCTACAGATACGACTTCATAGACTCCCCAGGACTCTTGAACTCTGTGCTCTGATACCAAGTTTGTCACATCCCGAGCCTACACCGTGGGCGGGACTAGCACTCGAGAACCATTGTTGGCCCCAAGCGAACCCTTGGCATGGCTTACTTACTCAGCGGAAGACTTAAACATAAGAAATAATCTCAACCAAGAAACTTATGAATTAAACATAGAATGTCTTTAAGGAAACATTCAAACTAGCCAAAATGGCTACTCAAGTATCATAGCAAAACATCTTAAATACAAGACTAAAGGACTATAACTACTCGTCTATGAAGCCTCTAAAACAAAGAGGGATGTCGGGACAAGACCCCCGATCATCCTAACAACTGAAATGCTAGAAAGCAATGTAAAAAGGAGTCCTCCGGAAAGTAAGGAGGCTCACCAACTGACTCTAAGTGCTCAACTGGATCAACGAGGCGTTGGATGCTGATCCTGGTTACCTGTGTCTACATCATTAAAAGATGCAGGTCAAATGACATCAGTACATTGAATGTATGAGTATGCGAGGGGAATACTAAACATAACATAAGCTTGAAAGGAAATCTGAAAGAGACACTTACCTTGGCTTTACTCAACTCATGAATAACTTAACTCAATATAAAGTAACAATACACATGGAATAAATAGAAAGCTTTTAAAACAGTAGAAAGCAACTCAGTTTGTTAAAGAAGTGCAATAAAAACTCAACTTACTCATATAATAAAGCAATGTAATATTGTGGGAGTTTCTCTAATCGACAACCACCACTATGAGAGTGGTGATACAGTGTCTTGCCCACGCTGCCAGAATTGTCCTATACTTTGTATCATATAGAACGCCTTAACTAAGTGGATCCACTAGTCTATGCTAAAAAGCACTAAGGAGTCATCTAAAAAGTATGATCCTTTCTACCCATGATGGCTACATGGTTTATGGAGACTTGAGTTATTATGAACTCGCGTCCCCATATTGGTGCTCAATACTACTCCCAAAATATACTCAGCTCATATGTTTTAAAAAACAAAACTCTTTCTTTGGTTTGAGATAATTACTCAAAACTTAGCTTAAAAGCTCTCTTAGAAGTCGGCGTTTCCTTTCTTGCTCAAATGTGAAAACATTTTTAACTCTTGGAAATACTTAGTTCCCGTATAATCTTTGAAGAAATGAACTTTACTCTTACTCTTTACTCAACTCAAAGCTTAAGTCTTAACACAAAGTTAAAACGTTTGTAAAAGACTTTTGGAAAACTTTATGAATTTCTCTTAACTTGACTCTTAACTTTCCTTGAATTGAATTATGGATGCAAGGATTGTGATTTGTGATAGGAAAGTTCTCATGATGTTTAGGAGTGTTTTTAGATAGTTAAACATGAGAAAAGATCAAGAAATCACTGTCTGGAAGCAAGTCCGCGACGCGGAGATGCATTTACTTATTTGGTCGCAAAAATAAATTTTGAGGCAGAACGGTCCGTGACCACTCCGCGACGTGGAGAAAATTTTGTCAACCCTGAGGAACAGGTTCGCATGCGGACTTGGTACCCAGATTTACCCGACTTGTTCCTTCTTCGTTTTCTAATGCCAATTCACCTAAATTCGATCCTTTTTCTCAATTCCTCTTTAGATTAAGATACCCAACATATGTACACAAGAATCTAATCCAACACAACTCTAAAATCGACCTTAAACTCTCAAGAACTCCTCAATCTCATCCCAAATTCAAGAACGAAAGCAATTCAAGAATACAACTCAAGAAGTCTCAATCTTTTCAAACAAAAATCATACTGAAATAAAAATGTTTGGCGCGTGGGTGAACGAACCCAACGCTATGTGAACTCACATACCTCGTAGGATTGAATCCTTGGCGAAATCCACAACCAAACTTGAACATTTTTGACTAATCTTCACTCTTCTTCTCCTTTCTCCTCTTTTCTCTTTTCTCTTTTCTCCAAGCCCTAGCGTGAACTTAAACTTTTCTAAACTGGTCTAATTCTGATTAGACCCCAAATAAACTGCTAAAAACGAATTAAAATAAATGGGTAAGGAAAATACTAAAATACCCTTCCAAAATCCGGTTTAGACTTTCCTAATTTGAACAGCCCAACTTCAAATGAGCATATCTCACTCATACGAACTCGGAATCGCGCAAATTCGACGGCGTTGAAAAGATAATTCCGAGATATTTCCTACGGTGTCTAGAAGAACACCTAACTCATCCTGAGCTAGTATTTATGGCCATTTGAAGTTGACCAAAATCTTGAACTTAATATAACTTGACAAATTTCCAGATTTTTCCTTTCTTTCGAAAAACAATTCCTTCCAAATCTATCTCTTTCTAGTTATTTAAACTAGCGAGGTGTTACACGAATCGTCGGATATGATTATAAAATCTAAAAATCATTAAAATTAAAGTTGAAAAAATGATAAGTTATCATAAAATTTCAAACAATCACGATATTTCGTATTTAGAAATACATTAAACTCTTTAATTATACAATTTTAGAATATAAAATGATAATCTTGTTGGTTTGCTCTTTACAACTGTTTTTATGATAAATAAATGAAGATCTAGTGAAAAATCTAACAAATTTAGCAATTGCACAAATTAATTGATTGTTTTATTGTTTGGCCTATATTATTTCACAGTATGAGATTGTTTGTCAAGAACTTAAATAAAATGTTAAAACTTGACTAATTTCGAGAAATAAAAAAACATAAGAAGCCTTGACCACAGTAATTCGTGAAATACTGCAAATTAGAATATATTTTAATCAGTTTTAGATCAAATTCATCATGTCATTGTACATGCATCTAATTATTTAGTACAAAAAGGAGAGGGGGGTAAACATTGATCAAACCTCAATTAAAAAAAAAACAATGACTGTATCATATAGTTTACTATAGCCTATGACGATATACAAGATGAACAAAAATCTTCAATAATAAAACTGCATATATGAAAATGAAAGAAAAATATATAAGGAGCTCCTTTTATTTTATATTTTTTTTATTTTAGTTCTTGATTAATATATGATTGTCATGGAGGATGTCTTATGTTAAAATATTATTGTGGAATATCACGCATAAATATTGTTGTATTGCTTTTTATATAAAGTATATTGATTTCATTAATCCCCTTAATATTTTGGGTTTGAAAATTAATATTCATTTTAATTTATTATAAATATTAAATGTGAATAAGATTTTACTCGTAATAAACCTCTTGATCATAAATAATCAATAGAAAAA
Source organism: Solanum tacnaense (assembly GCA_029582525.1). Classification (NCBI taxonomy): domain Eukaryota; kingdom Viridiplantae; phylum Streptophyta; class Magnoliopsida; order Solanales; family Solanaceae; genus Solanum; species Solanum tacnaense. The sequence goes on along the minus strand of JAJOOD010015254.1, from coordinate 9,321 downwards.
AAATGAATTGAAAAGTATATATATATATATATTGTTATTAATGCATATAAGTTGTCTCAATTACTATTAGTATGAATTGTAACATATATACTTTTTGAATAATTTAAAATTTCTTGCTAATGTTAGATTCTTCTTAACTAGTCAATTTTGTGCAACACATTTATTTTTTGTTCACATTAATTTTTGAAAAACGTTTATTTTGTTTTCACATTATTCTTAGAAATTAATCAAATTATTTTTAAAAATCTTATATTGATGGTTATTTTGAATATAAAAAGCATAACTTTGAATGTTACATAGCTATAGGTGATATGATATTTAATTTTTTGTAAAACCATCTGATTTGCTAATTCTAAAAAGTATTATTTTTCTTATCTCAAAATATTAAGATCGTTAAATTAAATTTTCTTTTTTCTATACAATAACTTTTGAATTTAAGATCCAAGGGTTCCTTATCATTCAAAGGGTGAAGAGGGTATCATTTTGCAAATCCAAAGAGTTGAATTACATGATTTGATTAAAATTTACTCATCTCTATATAATAACTTTTGGTGGACGATTTAAGATGTGAAGATTCATTCTCATTTAAAAGGGGAAGAAGACTATCATCATCACCCATCAAGAAATCTTAAACCTTAGAACTGCAATCTCACCTAGTTGACCAAATTTTGTTAGACATATGTTTTTTTAAAAATAAAATAGTTAAATAATTTTCAAGATTTTATAATTAATAAATTAGAATACAATACCACATAATGAAATCATAACATCAGTTCCATAACTTATAAGAATTTTATAATATAAAAAATGAAGCCTGCAATAATTTTAAAAGCTAGTGTTGAAGAATTTACCTTGAACATTGTTGCTTTGTACCCATGGATAAACTCATTTTCTAAATGAATTTTGATGGCCTGATAAATAATCACGAATAACTAATTAATTTCGATGATTTTAAGAGGAAATATCTATATAAACCAATGTGTGTATACATATATAAATTATTGTATTTATACGGTTCATAAAAAGAGAGGAGGATATTAAAATGAAAACACTCATACCTTTCACAAGAAAGTTTGAAATGGAAAAAAGTGAAATGAGTTACATCTTTCACAAATTTATAATGAATATTTGTTTCTAGTGGAGATTACCATAATTTCCGTCATATTTCACTTATAGTTTTAATTAATTATTAATAAAATACTATAAAAGGCATAGTTATTAATCAATGTCTTAAACTAAATATAAGACGATCTAATCTAAACATTAATTCTAATAAATCAAAAACACTGCATGATAAATATGGTAAATTAATTATAAACTTTCTAGTTATTGTGTTATTGTATGAACATACAATAGAACAATTGGATATCTATGGCAAAAAAAATATATCAAATTCTTATAATTAAAGTTTGTCGGAAAATATAAAAGTTGACCAAATTTCTTTAAAAATAGTATATATCTAAAATTTATATTTGATTTGTGATGCCATAATTCATGAAAAAACTTTAAACACTATACTTTCACCATGAGCGCTTACAACTCCACCCCACCCCCAAAGCACCACAAACAAAGATTTGAAAATGTTTGGCCTCTTAGTTTTGATTCACTTCTTATAAGGCTGAGTTATTATATTTCATGGATAAAATACAAAACGTATCTCCTTTAAATGAAGAGAGAAAAACTCAATTAGGGAGTTCATGATAAAAGATTATTGGAATTCAACTAATTATTACACAATTTGTAAATGATTATTAATCATATATAGTATAATTTCTCTCAGTCACTACCTTACAGTTTCAATTATAACTTTCATATCTTTATAAGAAGATTAATACTATTCATTTTTTCTATAACTAGTATCACGATCCAAAAATCAAACATGATGACACATGTCTTATCCCACCAGGACAGGTCAATCTAATCAACCCACTACAAGGGAAAATGCAGAAGTAAGAACAAAATTAGGGTCTTTTTGGATTCATCGTTGGTATCAGTGCTCACCAAGGGAGGGAAGTTGGTTAGAGAGATGCTGACCAACCACTATGGGTGGGTGGCCGACGGTCAGGTTGGGCATTAAACTAGGGTTTGGTGGTCATCAGTTAATCGAAGAGCACCAGAGGTTTATACTTTCTTTCTTCTTGGTCCACCACCTCTCTGTATTTCAAAATTAAGCAGTGTTGTCTTATCTTGAAGCAAGTACGTAATTAGTCAACAATATCAAGAACACGGATGGGACTCAGGCCTCTACTCCACGCTCTTTTGGTAAATGGATTCTTTGAGAATGAATATATTTAGTTATTTTAATATGTTTTTTAATGTTACCGTGCCTGAACGTGACACCTGATCCAATAATATTGTGTCAACTCGTGGCACCCGATCCAAATATATCGTGCCGGATCATGGCACCCGATTCAACAATATAGTTAATTCGTCATTCTTTATCATCACTTTCCACTTCATTGAAAATATTTCATTGAGTCTTATTTATTGAAGACATCACTTTAATAGAGCAAGTTCAAGATTATGAATTTTGCAGTCTTGGAATTATAGACCAATCACAACAACGTGTAAATCATCCAAACCACAACAATTACGTACATAGGATATTTCACAACATTACTCAATGACTAGCAATCTCTATTGAGAGTCTCTCTATCAAATAGAACAAATCATAACCTACCTAAACCGAAGAACCAAAGTCCAGCAAACTAATTTACCAATGTTTTTCTTTCTTCAGTGCCTCAGAACATTTTCAATCTATCAACTATGCATAATTCATAAGTAAACGAGTCTATAGACACTCATATTACTATATGTCTAACTAGACTCAAACACTCACTCAAATCTATAATCAATTTCCTGAATTTTGATGTTAACTAATATGTCAACTCTTGTATTTCCTAAATTTCATGGTTAGGATTAAGTTTTTATTCCTCCAAATATTAGAAATCTAATGGTATTCATAAAATATAATACACTTAATATTTAATTACATATACCAATTATTATCAAAACTTGAACTTTTATACGATAATCAAAAGAAGGGGAAAAAAAAAAAAAAAACGGGAATCAATTTAATGAAGTTACAAAACCAGTAACTTCATTATACTACCATTTTTCTAATCTCCCCCACTATCACATTGCAGCAGCAATATCTAACCCTAATTTGCTAATATTACATCAATTTTTTCCACTTTATCCCTTTAATAATAATTAATGTTCATACTCCTTTACACTAATATATACGAATAAGAAAGGAATATTAGATAGGTTTTTACTTGAAAAATATCAAGTCTATGCTTCGTAGTTCGCCGCACGGTAAGTCTTCTCACCTAGTCTTTTAATTATTTAGGACAAATAATTATGAACTAATAAATAAATAAATTTTAAATTCCACTAATTTCATCCTACACATGGGCCATGTGGTTAGGATATTAAATAAATTATGGACTTGGTTCATTAACCACCAACTAATAAAAAATTAATCATTTAATAGCCCGTCAACTAAATAATTGTAGTTAAATGAATAATTCAAATTCTCATTTAAAATTTACAAAGAGATTTTTTTTATGAAAAAAAAAGGTCTAGTTTTCAAAATGACATAACGAATTGTTACAAGTTCATGTTGAAATGGGAAGCACAACAAGAGATTATATGTATATAGGTCCTCCAAAAGAAACTCACAGACTTATACTGAGAGAAAAAAAAACAAATTTATAATCTTCTGACTGGCTATTCAAGTGCAACCTGATACAAACTAGATTGAAGAATTTGTTTCATAGTCATATGTCTTACAATCTTCTTTCTAGTCATTATGTATTAGGAAGTTGAATTAAGTTGTACCTTACTGTTTTTCTAGAAGCATTGTTTAAGAAACAAATTCCTTATATACTATGAATTTCAAATTAGGGATAACTTGAATAGGGTTCAACAGTCTATGTAGATTGTCGAGATAAAGATTAGAGTTAGTTTTTAGGTTGCAAGTGATTGTAATCTCAATAAGTATTTGAGGCTCATTATTTTAGTGACGTGGGATAAATCCAACATAGGTGTAAGTCATGAATTTTTTTTTATCTTGTGAGATGGATGCCTTCCACATAATTATTATCTAGTTAATTGAGCCCAACTCATATAATCAAATGGATGATGAGTTTTTTGAGTAATTGATTAATACCTTATATAAAAATTTAAAAAAAAGTATTTAGTAGTAATATTTTAAAGTGTATTTTTCTAAAATTTGATATCGTTACAGTGATTATTCATTTATTCACTTACTTAAATGTCGATATTATTTATAAAGAAAATCTTACATACGCCACTATTTAAAATGGGTATGATAGAGTTAGGGGGGAAAGTGGTCCATTGACAACGTACGTAACAGGTGGTGACAGTGATAACTGCTTACTAACAAAATACTCATAAGTCTTGTCCTTTTCATTCACCATAATAATTAATAACAGGTGGTGAGAGTGATAGTATTTGTCTCTTTATTAATTCTTCTTCTGCTATATCTATGCCCATAAGTTTTTTTCAAGATTTTCTATGAATACAAACGCACTAGAGGTGGGCATAATATGGTATGATACAGTATTTGAAAGTTTCGTTATCGTAATTTTGGTATTTAGTTTTTAAAATATTATATTATTACCATATAAATTTAATTCAATATGATTTGATATTTTGAAGTTTGGTTTTGATATTCTACGGTATGGAAAAATTGATAACCATAGTTTGTTCAGCTTCGACTAATATATACTCGTATAATAGAGAAATACTTTGGCTAATCTAATGTCACTCATCTTATCAGTCCCTACACTATCATTTGAATATCTTATAAATTTCTTTGCTTTGCTTTGACAAATGAAGACAAAAATAGTTAAGAAAAAAGTTTAAAAGGAAAGAGAGCGAGATAGAATGTATACTCGTCTTTCATAATAATCATCATAAGTATAAGTTGCAGTTTGAGGCATAGTGTATTTGAAACATAATTTGGTTATGTTTGAGGAAAGAACAGTATTTCTTATTTATTTTTTAGTGTTTGATATGTAAAAAAGAAAAAAATTAAGAAAATTATATATAGTCTAGCAAAATACTGTGAGTTGGGATGGAATGTGGTGAGGTGTTAGTAGTTTTTAGCTGTATATGTCTCTTTAATATATAAAATTTATCATTTCTTTATGATTAATTAGTTGTGTTTTTTATATTTACTTATTACAGAATTATAATAAATTAATATTGATTTGGTACCATTACCATTTCCACGTAAGTTTCTACTGAAAATATTAGAGCAACTTTCACGTATAGCAAACATAAAAATCATATTTGTATGTTATAGCTATAGTTTGCATAATTGCGCTCTATAGCAAATTTTATGTTTGCTATGGAGCTTTTGATTTGTATAATTCGCTACAAACATTCAATTTTATACAAATTGTTCAGTTTTGTATAAATTCATTTATACATTGTAATTTGTATAATAAAATCTGTATTTGTATAATTATAAGTGTATAGGACAAAAATATATGTATTTTTATAAACATTTTTCTTTCGCTTTTCACAAACACAAACGCATTTTATACCGAAATGTATAAAATGGATAATTGTATACTGAAAATGGCTAATTGTTTATCGAATCAAATGGCAAAAAAGGGGATGGTTGCTGCGAATTACAATTAAAATAAACTATGGCTATAGCATTTAATTTGAATTAATAGTTTGTTATTTCATACAATTTTGTCAAAAAATTAGTGGCGCTAAGCCCATGCCACGGGCCCAATAACTATTTTAAAAAGGGGAAAGAACACTTATACCCCCAAAAAAGTAATAACTTACCTAAATTTCATAATGTAGAGAGTAAATTACATTTTATCCCTACTTTTTTTCTAATTACAATAATCCCTTAAAATTTGTACCTTTCGGATACATAAGTCACCATCTGGATACATTAATTCACCATCCGAATAAATTAATTATAATACAAAAAGAATCTTTCTGTTGCGCTAAAAAGGGAATAAAATCTGAAAATTAATTAAATCTCATAAATTACGCTTACGCTTCTTCTTACTCTCAATCATACAGAGGCAAATCCTATCAGAACAAAGAAATTCAAAATTTCAAATTGCTTCTCTCATCAACGAAGAAATCTTTCAGATTTGATTAAAAAACTTTTGTCGAAATTTTGGGTAAGCGAGGTGAGTTATGAAGGATACAAAAGTGATGGAATTGTTGTTGGACAAATGATTTCCTTTCGAATCTTCAAGTTCATCGAAGATCCTTTCAATTTTGATTCAAGATTGTTAAAAAAATTGAGATTCAAGATTCTTTCTTCTCCCAGTTCATCGAAGATCCTTTCAATTTTGAGTTGAAAATTTTGAGATTCAAAATTCTTCTCCTAGTTTATTGAAGATCCTTTCAATTTTGATTCAAAATTGTCGAAAATTTTGAGAAAATACATCATGAATATCTTTGCTACTTAGCATTTTACTATTTATGTCTCTTGTTTAAATTGATAAATATTGTATTTATACTAGATACATTAAATAAATAATTATTGCCCATAAGATGTTAGATTTGAGATCGATACATTACTGTGTGGTAATTGTCATGTAATTGATACATTTAGTATAAATTCGAATTTACGTATCATATCTAAAAAATTAGTGCATGATACATTACTATTTATGTATCTCGTTTAAATTGATAAGTATTGTATTTATACTAGATACATTAAATAAGTAATTGTTGCCCATAAGATGTTAGATTTGAGATCGATGCATTACCGTGTTGTAGTTCCTACGTAATTGATACATTTAGTATAAATTTAAATTTACATATCATATCTAAAAAATTAGTGCATGATACATTACTATTTATGTATCTCGTTTAAATTGTATTGTTACGGGATACATTAAACATGTAATTGTTGCCCATAAGTTATTTGGTTTGAGATCGGTACATTTAGTATAAATTAGTATTTATGTATCATGCCCGTATAATTTGACGTAGCTATGTATCATATACAAAATAAATTATGAATATGATAAACAATGATTTTGCTATAAAATAGTACTGCACATACATAACAAACATATGATACATACCCATATATATAAGTGACACTTTTTATGATTTGTTTTTGTCCTAATTTTCTCCACGTTTGTTTTGTCATGTCCATATATAGGTGGTTTATTGAGTCTACATTCTAATCATCTCTCTAACAGTAAAATACTTGTCTTTGTATATGAAAAATTACCCCAATATTCACATGATTTTCCTGTAAAAAAACAAAGGAACTTGAAAGAAAAAAATAAATAAAGAATTACCTCTTGATTAACTTTAAATCATTAGCTGGAGAGAGAAAATATTTAAAATTCAAAATAAATGAGTGATAAAGGTAACTGGTGATATAGTGGAGTGATTATAGGCATGAAAAAGGGGGAGAAACAGTGGAGTTGGAAGATTGAAAGTTATGTATCTGGAAAGGAGAGAGTTTGAGAAAATAGAGGGATTTTTGTATTTATTTTTTTAAAATGATAGGGAATAATAGAAAATAGGGTAAGAAAAGATGTGTAGTTAGGTAATTTTTCCAAATATTTATACTTAGATGTCTCATTACTTTTATAGCTTTTTTTAATTTTAAAATGGCATATAATTTGCACCACTGACATCACGTTGATGTCAGCGCTCATCCTTTTTTTCCTCTCTAATAGCATCACAGTATATGAATATGCTCTGATGGTATCAAAGAGTAACTGAAGACTACTTCTTCCTCGAAGGATTACTTCTTCCTCCTTGATACCATCAAAGTTTAATATACTTTGGTGGTATTAATGAGTAACTGAGCAGTGTTTTCATTGAGGTTTGCTTCAGCTCTCCTATGAGATTACTCAATCATCTATGATACCATTACGATATATCTACATATTGTCGTGGTATCATTGCGGTATGTTTCAATTCTTTAATATTTTAATTTAAAAAAAGTTTAGAAAGAGTCCAAATTTAGATACAATTTTTTTAAAATTTGCAAAAAGAGGAAAAGAGAAAAATTATATATTAAACATATTTTCTACTAATTTAGAGTTTAATAAATAAGATTGTGACTTTAATAATTTTTCTCTTAATTATTTCTTATTTATTTCTTAAAAAAAGAGTTCAATCATATATGATACCGATAGGGTATCAATATATTGACGGAGTATCATAGAGGATTAAACTCAGTCCTATATGATATCGATATGGTATCAATATACCGACGGAGTATCACAAAGAATATGTTCTTTACTAATTTAGAGTTTAATAAGTAAGATTGTGACTTTAATAATTTTCTCTTAATTGTGTCTTATTTATTTCTTAAAAAGAGAGCTCAATCTAGGGTATCAATATACCGACGGAGTATCATCGAGGATTAAGCTCAGTCCTATATGATACTGATATGGTATCAATATACCGGCAGAGTATCACAAAAGATTAATTCATAGTAGTGATGAGGACATTATGCGCAAAATAAGAAAGTAGAAAAGTGGGATAAGTGGATAAATAATTTGGGTCATGGATCCATTAAGGGTAAATAGTTTGAGCAACTTACAAAAATGACTATAGTTTTAGGGTTATTAGATTACAATAGCTACCTTTTTAATCATAAAAGGAAAGAATAGTTATAAGTATTATATTTACCCAAATAAGTATAGTTTATGTCTAAATCTCGTAGTATTCAAAGTATTTATAGATTATTATTTTTTAAAATACCATGATTCATTTTTAAATATAATGCACTAAATAAGGGATTTTTTGTTATCACAATTGTCTGCCCTTCCTTTAAACTCTCAATATTCCATTATCAAATTAACAAGAAATAATGACATATTCAGAGCATATACTCTTGTATTCTTATCTATTTAACGATAAAATTGAAATACAACAGACTCAAAATCTGATTTAAAACATAAAATTTGATTTATTACATACGGTAAATACATTGTGTGTATATTTAGCATGTTAATACGACTATTGAATACACACATGAATAGTATAGGTATACAAATGATATGTATGCATAAGAATACAACAATTCACTAACATACATTGGATACAACAGACTCAATAGATCCACATTTTAAACTTTTGTTAATAATTCAATACATGTGACATTAATGACACCTAATACAATAGAAGTATCTCATTGTATAAGTATTCTACTGCATAAAAATTTGAAAAGTATTAAAAATAACAATTTCTTCCTCCTGTTCAAATTATATAATATTCATATGAATACAACAATTGACTAACATACTTTGAATACAATGAACTCATATATTTACTTGA
>JAJOOD010015253.1:0-12515 GCA_029582525.1 Solanum tacnaense | reverse complement strand
TTCCTTTCTTACTCAAATGTAAAAACATTTAGAAACTTCTTTGGGAATACATAGTTCCCTAATAACTTTTGAGAAATGAACTCAACTTTATACTCTTGACTTAACTTGAAACTTGAGACTCTTTACTTAGCTTGAAACTCTAATATCTTTACTTGACTTGAAACTTGAGCCTTAAAACGAATTTAAATCGTTCAATAAAGACTCTTGAAAAGCTTTAAAGACTTGCGTTGACCTGCTTCTTAACTTTGCTTGACTTGACTCTAACTTCGCTTTGACTTGACTCTAACTTCACTTGAATTGGATTATGGATTCAAGGTATATGATCACATGTTTACGGATGAATTCTTGACGTTTAAACGTACCTTGGAGTGTTGGAAATAACTAGGAAACATAGGTACAATACCAAGGAACATGCATGAGAAAGTATGAAAAGAAAGGGGAAACTTGGCATCCTTGGCGCTCTGCAAGGCGTGGAGCACCAGCACTCGAAGCTCAGAAGGGGCCTGCTGGCGCTCTGCTAGGCGCGCCGCCCCAAAGGCTGGACTTCAGAGTCCCTTCCCCAAAAAATCCGACTTTTCTCCCTCTTTTTTCCAACTCTAAACCACCCTAACTTCAAAGGTTTCAACCCCAAACACTAAGGATCATAAAATCCCTCAACATACAAGAGATTCAACTCAAAAACACGACCAAATCATGTCCCAAATCAACAAGAACTTCAACAACACAATCAACAACATCAACAACACAACCAACAACTTCAACAACACAACCAATCTTTTCTTGAAAATAAAACGAGTTTGGCGTGTGGGGGAAAGGACCAATCCCAACACTATGAACTCACATACCTAGTAGGGATCACCCCCGACGATATCCACGATGATCTCCTTGCTTGCTCTTCTCTTTCTCCTCTTCTTTCTCTCTTCTCTCCCAAGCCCTAACTCTCACTCTTTAAAATGGGACAAACTGATTTAAAAATCAGTCTAACACAACAATATGACCAAAATAAAAGGCTAGGGAAAAAGACCAAAATACCCTTACAAAATCGGGTTAACTTCCCTGCCAACAGCCCAACTTCCAAAGGGCATAGCTCACTCATACGAACTCGGAATCGAGAAAACTCGGCGGCGTTGGGAAGATCATTCCACAAGCTTCGCAATCATAACTGGAACTACACCCAACTCATCCTGAGCTAGGAGTTATGGCTGGTCAAAGTTGACCAACACTCACCTTTTTCCCATACTTAACCAAATTTCCAGAACTTTAAAATTCTTTCCAAAAATGAAAATTTCCAATTTTTTTTTAGCTTCTTCCTAGTTATCAACTTGCAAGATGTCACACTTTTAGAGTTTGATTTACATGCATAGTCTTTTTTTCTCACAATATGGACTCTACTGTGTAATATACTTCTTGTTCTTGACTTTTCTTTACCTGTATATATCAATATTCTTATTATTTTGTAGGATTGAATCGGACTGTATTCAGAAAATTGGTGACCACATTTCCGTATTATGCAAGGGTTCTTTATCTTATATGAAAAATCTTGTGGGAATAGTTGATCATTTAAAGAATATAAGATCCCTACTAGCAGAGTTACAAATGAGTAGCGTTCTGATTGTGGGAATCTGGGGCATGCCGGGAGTAGGTAAAACGACAATAGCAAGAGCCATTTTTGATAGACTCTCGTATCAATTTGAAGCTGTTTGTTTCCTTGAGGATATCAAAGAAAACAAATGTGGGATGCATTCCTTACAAAATATCCTTCTGTCTGAATTGTTAAAGGAAAAAGATAATTGCGTGAATAATAAGGAGGACGGGAGGCGCCTGCTGGAGAGTAGACTTCGTTTTAAGAAGGTTTTGGTTGTGCTTGATGACATAGATCACATAGACCAATTGGATTACCTAGCAGGGAATCTTGATTGGTTTGGAAATGGTAGTAGGATTATTGCAACAACTAGAGATAAGCACCTGATAGGGAAGAATGTAGTGTATGAAGTGCCTACGCTACATGAACATGATGCTATTCAGTTGTTTGAACAATATGCTTTCAAAGAAGAAGTTTCAGATGAGTGTTTTAAGGAGTTAACGATGGAGGTAGTAAGTCATGCTAAAGGCCTTCCTTTAGCCCTGAAAGTGTTTGGTTCTTTCTTTCATAGAAGGGATATAACTGAGTGGAGAAGTGCTATAAAGCAAATAAAAAACAATCCTAATTCAGAAATTATTGAAACACTCAAAATAAGTTATGACAAGATGTATTTTTAGATATAGCATGCTTCTTACGAGGGAGAAGAAGAGATTACATCATGCAAATTCTTGAGAGCTGTGATTTTGGAGCTCAAATACGATTGTGTGTCCTAATTGATAAATCTCTCGTGCTCATCTCTAGAAAAGATACAATTGAAATGCATGACTTAATACAAGACATGGGTAAATATGTGGTGAAGAAGCAAAAGGACCCAGGGGAACGTAGCAGATTATGGCTCACCAAAGATTTCGAAGAAGTGATGATCAACAATATGGTAAGTAGGATACACAACGCAATAATATTTAATTTCTATTTTTCATACTCCAAAGACATATAAGGTAGACTAATGATCTTGTTTTCCAGGGGACCAAGGCGGTGGAAGCAATTTGAGTTCCTAATTTTAATAAACCATGTTTTAGCAAAGAGGCCATGAAGACAATGCAAAGGCTTAGGATATTATGCATACATGATTCTAATTACCTTGATGGCTCCGTTGAGTATTTGCCCAATAACTTGCGTTGGTTTGTCTGGAATAACTATCCTTGTGAGTCATTGCCAGAAAATTTTGAACCCCAAAAGCTTGTTCATCTTGATCTCAGCTTAAGCTCGCTGCGTCATTTGTGGACGGAAACAAAGGTATAACTGAAAAATGTTACTTACTAATTCCAAAAACTCAACTTGATTCTTTTATCTGGCTATTCTTGTTTTTTTGCTCATTCTTTCTACGTTCTGAATAACAGCATTTGCCGTTTCTACAAAAGCTAGATCTCAGAGACTCTAGAAGCCTAATGCAAACACCGGATTTCACATGGATGCCAAATTTGAAGTATTTGGATTTGTCATATTGTAGAAATCTTGAAGAGGTTCACCAGTCCCTGGGAAATTCCAAAAAACTCATTGAGTTAAATTTGTATAATTGTGGACACCTTAAGAGGTTTCCTTGTGTTAACGTGGAATCTCTAATTTATATGGATCTGGAGTTTTGCTCTAGTTTAGAGAAACTTCCAGAAATCATCGGAAGAATGAAGCCGGAGTTAAAGATTAAGACGGGACTCTCTGGGATAAGGGACTACCCATAGTGATAATGCTCGATTGAGAAACCGAATTAGAACTAGAACTTACAGATATCACTGTTCATACCCTTTTGGCGGAACCATTAAGTGTGAGTTCTTCGTTTAACCATTAAGTTAAAGAGCTTGTTTTACTCCATGAAATAAAACGGATTACACGTAGAACTTACAGATATCTCTGTTTTAAATACATATATCTCTCTTGTTATGTCAGGGAAAAAGATGCATCACAGAGTGAGACAGTGGTGGAAGCTGGGGTACGAGGTGAAGTTGAGGCTCATTTCCCTCGTGATCTCCTTCAGTTCTCTTATGCTTCTTTTGATGGAAAATGTGAAACATAAGAAACCTAATTTTGTTTTGACTTATCTATTACATCAGATAAAATATGTTACCATTATCAAAAACATCTCTCTTGTTATGGTTAGAGAGTTGGGTAAAAGATAAATAATTGATGTGAGACAGTGAATAAAACTTGAGTACGAGTTGAAGTTGAGGCTCTTTCTCCCCCGTGAAGGTGAATATAAGCAGCAAAGTCTTTCTGTTAACTTGCCTCTTACATCAGAAGTTGAAGGCTCGTGATTTTTCTTGTTTCTTGAAAAATATTGAGTCCTAGATTAATATTCCAAATGTTACTTACTAGCCCTTTCCTCTCAAAACTGTTTGCACCAATTCATGGTTAGATGTGATGTCAAATTAAGAATATATGATCTTTTTTATCTTACATGATGAAGCCAGTTGCTCTTCTTCTAATGTTTGTGGGAGCTCTGTCTTTGAGAATCTCCCTTTTTATGTAATCCTCTCCTTCTATCAGCTACAAAGTGTTTAAATGTATGTATCTCTCTTGTCATGGCAGGGAAGTTGGGAGTAAGATGAAACAATCAAAGATGCAGCACAACGTGAGACGGTGGGGGAAGCTGGAATGAAGTTGAGGTTCGTCTCTCTCGTGACCTCTTTCAGTTCTGTTATACTTCTTTTGAAGGAAAATGTGAAATATAACATGTTACTGTCTGTTGTCTAGCTTGTTGACTTCAATCTATCTCAATTACTTATTGTAAGTGGTTTTAAACAAGTTTCACTCTTTTGGTTTTTGATAACTTTTGCAGTGCAAACTGGGACCAAGGTATTTCGAGAACAATGCTGGTAACTCCGCCTATGTAGCAGAACAACTTCAGTCTTGGCCTGTGGTAATGCAATAATCCATTCTCTTCAAATCTACATATATACTAGTCTTATTAAAAAAGGTGACATAACACCTCTCTTACACCAGAATACCACGTTCCATTATGAAATAAAATTACTATCTTCACATTTTCTGATGAGTAGCCTGCCCTAAATCCAACTGCAGATAGATGAATGTAGGCAAGAAAGTTGTGCCAAAACGGGTGAACGATAGAAGCAATAGTAAGTCGTCTCACATCACAGAGCAAGGGGAGCAGAGAGGAACTATTTCCAGGAATTGAACGTACTTCCAGTGGTAGATCAAGCTCAAATATTTTCTCCCCCACTGCCAAGTTCTACTGAAGAAGCATAATCTCCATTCATATCGAATCAACATGATAGAAATAGTTTGCGAATATGAAGCACTGTAAATTATTGATCTAGCACTTAATAAAATCTCTTTCACTTTTTTCTTTCTGACTTTCCCACTTCCTTTTTATTAAAGTTGGGGTGGGTGTGGCTCAACATGGATTCAATAAGTTTTTGTTGTGTGTGTGGGGGTTCACATTCTACTTTAATTGTTCTCTTTATACGACATACATTCCCTTTTTTAATTAATTACAGTTGTTGATGATTCTTCTTTTCCAAAAAAAAAATTGATTCTTTTGTTTGAAGTCAAGTTGTAACATAATTTACAATTTCAAAATATACTTTTTTTCATCCATAAATTAGTTTAAGGAGAGGGCCATCTGATATGATTCACTCTTTCATTTTCTTTCTATTACCACAGCTACAATTTGTGTTTCTTTTCAGACGTTTAATTGAATCCATGTCATCTTCTTCCTCTTTTGCGAGTAATTCACAGTACTGTCCTCGATGGAAGTATGATGTCTTTCTTAGTTTTAGAGGTGTAGACACTCGGAGAACATTTATGGGTCACTTGTACGAAGGTTTGAAAAACAGGGGAATATTCACTTTTCAAGATGATAAAAGGCTAGAGTATGGAGATTCCATCTCAGAAGAACTCGTGAAAGCTATAGAAGAGTCTCAAGTTGCCCTTGTTGTTTTCTCAAAGAATTATGCTACATCAAGGTGGTGCTTGAATGAACTAGTGAAGATTATGGATTGCAAGACTCAATATGGACAAACAGTCATACCGATCTTCTATGATGTGGATCTATCACACGTTCGATACCAAAGGGAGAGCTTTGCAGAAGCACTTGCCAAACACGAATCGAGGTATAAGGATGATGTTGGAGGAATGCACAAGGTCAAAGGATGGAGGATTGCTCTAAGTGATACCGCACAACTTCAGGTCAGGGTGATGAGGTGAAGTTGCTGTTAGTCCTTCTCTTATTTCCATGAGAGCATGCCAGTTTTAAAGTTAAAGAGTTCCCAAATACAGAAAAAAGTCATATTATTTTTTGGAACAAACTAAAAAGAAAGAGTGTCATATTAAAGAGTTCCCAAATACAGAAAAAAGTCGTATAACCAACAAGAGTCGTTGTATTAACTTGTCTATTACATGAGATAATTGACAGCAGATCCACTTTATGTGGTAGGGATAATGACTCATGACATTTTTGATTTCTTTCAAAACATTGAATGCTAGATTTTTTAGCCCTTTGCTCAAAAAGATGAAATGCACTACTTCATGATTAGACATGTTGTGATCGTTTGGATTAGGAATATGCGATTACCTGTTGTCTTATTAACATCTATATTTTGATTACTTATAAGTGGTTATAACAATTTTTATTCTGGTTTTGGATTGCTTATGCAGAGCAGACCGGGAAACAGAGAACAAAACCGGTGATTCTGCCTGTGAACAGAACAACTCGACTCTTGGCCCGAGAGAGAGATTCATGAAAGAACTTGGGTATGCAATAACCAATATAAATTTTGATGCTCTCTCAAAGAGGCAGCATGGAGTGAGACAGTGAGGGAAGCTGGAGTAGCTAACAAGTTCTTATTATATATTTTATCTGACAAAAATTTATGTATATGAAGGTCTTGAATGTTGTCAACAGAGAAGGGACTCATCGAGCTGCAACGATACAGTAAGGAGTGCACAACTCTCAGTATTTAATTACGTTTAACTACTGAAATCTAAGGAGCTGTCTGTTGTCTAGCTCGTTGACTTCAATCTTTATGAAAGCAATAAGTAACGTCTATGTTTTACTGCATGCAGTGCAAACTTGGAGTTTTGCGTAACACTGCATACGAAGGGCACATGTTTCCTATGCCTAAGAAAGAGATTCGTGAAAGAACTTGTGTATGCAATAATCCATCCTCTTATATATTAGTAAAGGTGACACGACATCTCTCTTACACCAGCTAACGGAGCAAAGGGAACGTATTCCACTGGAGTCGGAGTTGGAGCTGGAGTTGTGAATTAGAATCAGAGTTGTCAAAAGAGATGAACATACATATCTTTTGCTATCAGAAACATTGAATTTTCTTGTGTTTATTAATTATTCATCTTGCTGGTAAAAGGAACTAAATCACCTCTTTTTTTATAGCAAATTTCTCACTAGACAAAGTGTCTAGCAGTCTTTTATTAAAAATAAAAAGGCATCAACAAGGATAAGTTACTAATAAGAAGGGCTAGGCATACGTACCTTACCAATCCTCTCAGATAAAATTTCAACTTGAAACATCATACCGGTTTTATTGACATCCATTAAAACTCCACCTTATAATCTAAATATTTCTTAGTCGAAAATAAATTAGATGAATAAAAATAATCTAAAATAGAAAGACGTAAAATGAAACTTTACCTAACAAATTGTGGGCCTTGTTTATTTGAAACGATAAGGTAATGTCCTAGCAATTTCTTTGTGACTGGCCAAGCATGAAGAGTAGAGTTCATTGTATTGAAGATAAATAACTAGTCAAAAGACTTATTTTAATAAATATGTACATTAGTAGAAGTAAGTACGAAATTTCTTGGAAACTTTAATGCAATATGCACATAATTAATGGACTACTAAAAGTACAAGCAAATAAAGGTGCAAAGAAAAAACAAGGGTAATTTTTATGTCACCGACAACACGACTTGACTTCAGCAATTCATTGCGAAGTCAAGTCTATTTCACTTTATAGTTTATAGTTATACCCTAAATACTAATTCACTTTATGGTTTAAAATAATTACGAATTACCTATTGTCTTACTAATTAATAATTTTGTACCAAATTCCAAGTCAGATACATATATCAAAGATACTAAATACATTCTGAAATACAAATATGTAAGGCGAAATGGTCTAGTGGACCCTTATACTTGTATCAGTTTGTATTATGAACCCTTCTACTTACGCCTTTGTCATCTGGACCCTTAAACTCAATAAAACACAATTTAACAAATCCCTCTGACCATTGACCAAGCTTATGTGTCTTTAAGATGGCTGAGTTGGCGAAAGTGTGTGACTTTACACACCTTAAGGCGAGTGAATAACTTTTTTAGGTTAAAAAAATATTAAAATTATAAAAGAAATATATATATATTTTTAAAATTAATTAAAAAGTAAGTCTTCTTCCCCCACTGGCCAGTGGCCATTACCGCCTCCTTTTTGGCCATTTTCACGCGTGACCAAACTTTATTTTTTCCTTCTCAACAATTTACTGGGATGAAAATAATAACAAAATTAGTGATGGATAGTGGGATGGATCGTTTCGTTCAGTCAGCATATAAGCCTATTTTTGCTACCATCTCCATTGCTACCTTTGCTTACTACTTAGAAAGGTACACTTTTTTTTTTGTTTTTGAAATTACTTATGGAGAAATAGAAATTCAAAGTTGATTGTTTAGCAGATTTTGGCGATTGATTCACCGTGGAGGGGGAAAGCGGACCAGCGCTCGCCGGAGACCACTGAATCGCAGTGGCGTGAGAGAGAGAAGTGGTGGTGCACGGCCACCACTATTTCGCAATAGATCAGTGTGAGAGAGAGTCGACACTGGCTAGTGGAGAGGAGAGCGAGGTGGGTGAGGGTACGGTCATGGAAGTGAAGAGGTTTTTCGGCCAGATCTAGTGGTGCGGTGGCTTAGATTGTTATTTTTGTGGAGGTTGGAGGAGGAAAGAAAAATAGTGATGATGTGCTGCAGAGATGAAGATGGGTGAGGGAGAAAGTATATGTGATTTCGCCAGCAAAAATGACGGCGGCGATGGCTTTCTCCGGTCGATTTTGGTCGTGAATCAGTGAAAATAGGGAGAGTTGGATGTATGGAAATTCACTTTAAAAATTGCCAAAAATAAATTAAAATGTTATTATTTTACATTTTATTAAATAATTTTGGTTAATAATTTTTAAAAATAGTTATGAAATAATTATGATATGGCATTAATATATTTGACGTGGATATGATATGTCATTAATATATCTGACGCGGATATGACATGTCAATTATATAAAGGAGAGCATGGTTGGAGGGGCTTAAAAGTCTCATTTTAATTGAATTTAAGGGTCCAGATGACAAGAGGGTAAGTAGAAGGGTTCAAAATACAAACTGATACAAGTACAAGGGTTCACCAGACCATTTCGCCAATATGTAATACAATTTTTCTTTGTAAAGATGGACAGTGGGTCCATAACCATAAATTAGAAGAATTAAATAATTACTAGCAATTATTACTCCTTTATTATGGTAACCCTATTTGCTAATTAATTAACTACATTGATATATCGAGGAGTAATAGAAATTTAAGAGATGGTGAAACGTACTCGTATATATTCGATTGTGATAGATTCAAATCAGTAATAAATATATGGTTAAAAACCCCATTGGATTTGTGGAGCTAAATTTCTTAGAACATATTTTTTTTTTTGGTTTTTTATTCAGTGTTCGATATCCGCATTGGAACTCGACTATTCTAAATCCCCGTCACGTAGGGGCCCATTTGGAGGAAACGCTCCCTACCAAGGATTTTTCCATATCCAGGGCTCGAATCTGAAATCTCTGGTTGAGTGAGGAGCAGCCTTATCCGCTCCACCAGATACTTTGGTGGTTTTTTTAGAATGTATGGTCAAAAATTGAGAAAATGACATAAATTGTCCCTTAACTATAGGAGTAGGTCTAAAATGGTCCCTTAACTATACATTTAACGGATTTAGTCCTTTAACTATTCAAAAACTTATCAATTTTGGTCCTTTAACTATTCAAAAACCCTAGGGCTGTGGCTACGCCACTACTGACGCGAACAATAATTCTCCAGATCAACGCTACAATTCTCACATTTCCGACATACCATATTAATGATAAAAGTTACATCTAAGAAAAAACTACATAACTAGACATATTTTACTACCATTTATACTTAATTTATCTATACTTCAAAAAAATTACACATAATATCACTTTTAATATGTATGCCATATATTTTAAAATATTTAATCAGACATCCAAATCTCTTAAATATAGTATTGAATAATTATCTTAAAATTTGAACTCCTTAATTAATGGTAAATTAGCAATTTCAATGTTCACTTTTTCCATCCATAAATTAGTTTCTGCTAAATTTCATTTGTGTTAACATCTTCTTCTTTGTGTCCATCCACTATTGCTTGTTAGGATAAGATCATACACAACCCTTAAGAAAAATTTACTCGCTTCGTCCACTATTGTTTGTCAGAATAAGATCATGCACAACTCTTAAGAAAATTTAATACAAGGTTCAATTTGACTAATATAACCCTACTATCAATCATTATTAAAATGGTTTGTACTTTTTTGAAAACCGTAAAAGTAACTTTTTTCATATTAAAGTAGTCTTGTAACTTCAAAATAACTACTTTTTGAAACCAATAGTTAGGTAATTATTAAGGGCAGAATTAAAAAAAAAATGACTAATTGTTTCTTGATTGTTTAAATTGACAATCAATTTTGGACAACTATTTTTAGTATACCTGACAAACAATAGTGGACGGAGAGAGTAATATAAGGTGCAATTTGACTAATATAACCCTACTATCAATTATTATTAAAATGGTTTGTACTTTTTAAAAACTGTAAAAGTAACTTTTTCACATTAAAGTAGTCTTGTAACTTTAAAATGACCAGTACTTTTTGAAACCAGTATTTATGTAATTATTAAGGACAAAATTGGAAAAATTGACTTATTATTTCTTGATTGTTTAAATTGACAATTAATTTTGGACAACTATTTTTAGTATACCTGACAAACAATAGTGGACGAAGAGAGTAACATATTTTAGAATTTCAAAATTCACTTTTTACATTCACAAATTAGTTTAATTAAGGAAAGGACAAATCTCTTTCCCTTTTTTCTTTCTCACTGACTTTCCCACTTCCTTTTATTAAAGTTGGGGTGCGTGTGGCTCAACATTGATTCAATAATTTATTAGATGTATCGTGTACATGTATTTGTGAAATTTGTTTTCCTTATTTTCAGTAAAAATAAAATTAGTTTTCATATATTTAAGTAACTTAATTTTAGTAAGAAAAATATTTTTAACTAGTTAAACATGAGAAAATCAAATATTTTTTCAAACATATTTTCCTCTTGTATTTTTAGCTGTCCATTGTGTATGTATTATTGTGAAATTTTGGTGCAGGGTGGGTAGGTGGTCTTTGGAGGAATTTTTTAAAGCTTTTGTCCTCCTCTGGTCTTTTTATATAGTTGTTGATTCTTCTTTTCCATTCAAATAGGGTCCTTGATTTCTATATTAACTTCATAAAAATTTAAAAATTAGTGTTAAAAACACGTTTTCCTTTGCTCTTTTGTTGTGTGTGTGGGGGTATTTCACATTTTACGTCTCTTTTTCCTATTTAAATTATCATTATTTACGTACTAAAGTATATATACTTGAGTAGATAATGATAGTTCGAAAAAGTAACAACTGATAATTGATCTAGTTAGTTTCAAGGTGGGTGTTAAGAATAATATTTTAATAAAAATATTTTTGATCAATTAAACATAAGAAAATCAAACATTTTTTGGAACATATTTTCCTCCTTACAAACACATCCACTTGTATTTTTAGCTGTCCATTGTTTATGTATTATTGTGAAGTTTTGGTGTAGGGTGGGTAGGTGGTCGTTGGAGGAATTTTCTACTTCTTTTAATTAATAAAAATAGCCATAAACTTTTGTCCTCCTCTAGTCTTTATTTATTTTTGTTGATTCTTTTTTTTTTTCCATTCAAGTAGGGCCATGTAATTCACTTTTTCTTTCTCATAAAAAAAAGAAATTAAAAAGTAATCAGGTGGTAATTACACCATGTAATTACCAGTAATTCATAGTCTCTGCCTGTGAATTGTAGAATGTAATTACCCCCTGCCAATTACACCAATTACCTGCTCACCAAGTAATTACCTGTCCTTCCAAATAGGACAAGACAGTGTAATTACACCAATTATACCAAATCCAATTACTAGAGTGTCCTTCCAAACATGCCCTTAAGGAATTTGCTAATAACAGCATTCCTTGAAAAGTGATGTCTAGTGACTGTCTAATAAATGGTACTCTCACTTTTTTCCAATTTATACTTTTTTTTTTGGTCAATCTTCTCTTCTTCTTTTTTAATTAGTATATGTGCCTGGGTGTTACGCGGTTAGTTGATATATATAATCCTAACTATTAATTTATTGACAATTTCAAAATTTATCTAATAATTAAATAATATTATCAAACAAATACTAAACTTTAAATATGCATAGATAATAACTGTAATAATATCTCAAAAATAAAAATTCAAATCCAGCGAACTCACACACCAATCATCCTGCAAAAATAAAACTTAAAATATTACCTTTTCATATTTTGAAATATGATAATGATTTGTGCATAATTATTGTTTAAAACTATATACTTAAGGAATATAAATATGAAGAGTAAAATAAAGAGATTCTATATATCCTTGTCTATTACTTTTCGTATATTATAATTTCCAAAAAAAATTATAAAATTTTATCACTCGTGAAATTTAATTTAATTTTACACTTGTATTCTACTTTCGAAAAAAAAAACATTTTATTCCTTAATTGATTTGCAATATCTTTTAGCATTATTCAAGTTTTTAATTTA
>JAJOOD010015252.1:0-20924 GCA_029582525.1 Solanum tacnaense | reverse complement strand
ACTATATATTTTCTGTTAAGCCATATAATTTTCCTAATAAATATATTATTTTAAAGATTTATTTTACTGTTTCTTCTCTTAAATTCTCTTTAAGTAATCAAAAAAATTGAAAGTAATTTTCTCTACTTATTTTCATTTCAATAATTAAAATAAAATAATCTCATATTTTTTGATTGATAATATCAGTCATATATATACGATCATAGTTATTAATTATTATTTTTATTTATATAACGCTAAAATTATTTTTCTAATAAAATATGAAATATTGTTATTTCTTAATCTTTTCCAAATTGAAGAAGGATAATTGTTTGCTAATATAATTCTTGTTATTAAAGTTAATATACGACAATCTTAATGCCATAAAATGATAAAATTTGTCACACTGCTTCAAATAATCAAATATCGTCCATAGTGTTATTGTTGACCATTTTTTTTTTTTCTCATTTTAACTTTTAAACCAATGAATATACTAACAAATATTTATCCTACTTGCATTAAAAAATATTATGAAACTTTTTTACTGTCTTTCCAAATAAAAATTAATGAAGGTGTGTATAAAAATATTTATTGCCAAGTTTTAAAATTGTTGTTCGGATTTTAGAAGAAAAAAACAAGAAAAAACTTCTCTAGTTGTATTTGGTATTTTGTTACAATTAAATTGTGATATATCTTTGTGTTTAGTAGGAAAACTAACTTTCTTTTGTTTAAAGGACAGGAAAAGGAATTCCTCGAGCCAGAGGGGAAGTGAGGTAAAATTGAATCGAAGTGAAGGTAAAATAGAGTCGAGGGAAGGGTGAGAGAAAAGAGGAATAGAGAAAGAGAGAAAGAGTTAAGGTAGGGAGTTTTCTTGATTAGCGTTAAAGCTAAGTTAAAAATGAAGATGATACTTGATGGTAAATTTCTAACATAGCTTTGGGTAGCCATGTGTTAAGTTGAAATATTTGTCAGAGAAAGTTTCCCCTAATTCTAATAGGGGGTGAGCATAATGTGGGCAAATTGAAAATCCAAATTTTTGATATTTAGTTTGAATATTCGGATTATGAATTGGACCTCAAATTTTATTTTTGAGAATTATGAATTTTATATGAAATATCAGATCAAGTACTATGGATTTTTTGATATCTAAAAGTCCTAAATTTATACTTATTGTACTAACCTCGAAGGTCATTTTTGGAAAATTACCATTTTACCCCTCCGATAATGTAACACCCTGTATGCTAGAACTACCAAAATGCAGATTTCAGAAGTTACAGGTGCCACCGACGGTTCGTCCTGGTGGCCCGTGGTTAACCACCTGCAACCCCCTCCCAGAAAAGCCTAGAAAACTGGCTAAGGGTCGACCCACGGCCGGACCCACGGACCGTAGGTCAGACCACGGGCCGTGGTCCTGGTCCGTGGATCAGACCCCTCAGATGTCAGTCCGAGAACCCCGTCGACGGTCGCCAGGATGTACCGTCGATCCATCCACGGACCGTCGGTGACCCCCGACAACTTTTAAGTCAGTGGTCATTTGGTCTTTTCCCTATGCATTAGATCCCTAAACTACGTCGTTTAACCCTTAAACTACGTAGTTTTGGTCAGTTTTAGCCTAGTAACTAAATTAGAACTTACCCAAGTTAATTCATTCTCCAAAATTCATCCAATTAGAACGAAAATAGGAGAAAAAAGTCGAGTAGCCCTAGTCCAAGGACGCAATAAGGTTTTGTCCATTCCAGCCCCGAAATCAAAAGATTTCTCCATGAAATTCGTCACCAGGTATGTGGGATTTCACTAGTAGGTTCCTTTCACCTGGTAGGTCCCTAGATTTTAGTCAGATTCTTGATTCCCCTTGATATTATCTAGACCTAGGGTTTCTTAAATGTTAGAAATTGTTGGGTTTTAGCTGTTAGAATGATCCAAATCAAATTATCATATTGTTGCCTAGTTCCTTGCATGATATTTAGTGTATATTCATTTAGTTCATGAATTACACTAGCTAGGCCAGTTTAAACAGATATACATGCCTTAGATGTTGAATATTCCATTATCAGTACTTAATGTTGCATTTTCAGATTTGCATGTCAGGTTATTGAGCTATCCAGTTTACTTCAGTTATGTTATAGTTTTCATACATTCAGTTGGGAGTAGGCTTTAAACCGAGTTTGACTAGGGTCAGTCACCCTCAAGTCCCAGAACTACGTGCCCCCGTAGGTTATAAGTCCCCTCTATGAGCATCAGTTTAGTGATCACGCTAGTCATGCCTTTATACCTCTGGCAGGGTATATTGGGTCCTCTTGATGGGGCGTATACATCGGACTCCATGTTTAGGTCACGTGGTTTTATGTCAGTTATTAGTAGCTCCCACAGTCAGATTCTAGTGTATTGACCAGGTTATCAGTTATAGGTCAGTCTTCAGTTTCAGTACATTATAAACTTGGTTACTACATTCATTTAGTTCATATTTAACATGTTTAGCATATTTATCATGTTCAGATTATAGCATTGCCTTATCGCTTTGTTCAGTTATATGTTTTATTCAGCTTTATTCTATCCTGCAAGCTCAATACCTTTCAAGTACTGACGCATACTCTGTGCTACATCTTCTCATGATATAGGTTCAGGTCCTCAGCATTCAGACCATGCATAGATCGGTTCCTGATCTCCAGTTTAGCAGCATCAATGGTGAGTCCTCATTCTATGAGGACGATTGACATGATTATCTTTCTACTTTCAGTCTTTAGTTTTAGTTTTTGCTAGATTTGGCTGGGGCATGTCCCAACATTTCTAGTCAGTTAGAGGCTTTATTTCAGACATAGTTAGATTCAATTTTAGTTTTGGAGTTTGATCATTCAGTTGTCCTTAAACTCTCAATTTATGTATTCAGATAGTAATGGGTATTCCCTATCATTTTAGTTTATCTCATGTCTTATGCTTCTACACAGTAATTCTTTTAAGTATGCTTATGATATGCCAGCTCAAGGTTAGCTTGGGGTCACTCGTGATCCTATGATCGCGTGTTTACTCCCTGGGGGTAGCTTCTGGGAATGAAAAACTTGGTATCAGAGCATTAGGTTTAAGTGTCCTATGATGTCTGAAAAGCCACACTAAGTAAAGTCCTTTTAATGGGTGTGAAGTGCACCACATCTTATGAGAGGGAGGCTACGAGGTGTTTTAGGAAAACTCCACTTTCTTGCTACTCTTTGTCACATCCCAAGCTTACACCCCGGACGTAGCTGGCACTCAAGAACCATTGCTGGCCCCAAGCGAACCATTGGCTTGGCTTAACTCATAGCGGAAGACTTAAAGCATTAATACAAGGATTCAATGCATCTTTACTCAACTGATTAAAATATAACTTAGAACGTTTAAAGATAAAACATTCAACTTAGCCAAAGTGGCAACTCAAGTCTTAACATAAGCAATAACAATGTAAAGACAAAAGAACTACTAACTGTCTAAGAAGCCTCTAAACTAGGAGGGATGTCGGGACAAGACCCCTGATCATCCTAACAACTGAAAACTATTAAAGCAATATAAATAGAGGTCCTCCGAAAAGCAAGGAGGCTCACCACAGGACTCTGAATGCTCAACTAGATCAACGAAGCGCTGGATGCTGATCGTGGTTACCTGTATCTGCATCATAATAAGATGCAGACCAACTGGCATCAGTATATTGAATGTACGAGCATTCAAGGGGAATGCTAAAACAAGACATAAGCTTGAAATGAACTGAAAGAACATACCTGGGCTCAACTAAACTCAACTTAATCATTTCAATATAAATCAATAATGTAAATGTGATATAAAGAAAAGCTTTTAAAACTTGGATAACAACTCTGTGTATTTAGAATTACAATAATAACTCTGTATGTATGCAAATATACAAATGAACCCTGGATGTATATAAAAATACAATTAACTCAATGTATATAACAATACAAACTACTGCTGTGGGAGTTTCTCTAACCGACAACCATCACTTTAGAGCTATGTGATGATACATCATTTTGCCTCACACTGCCAGGGCCGTCCTATACCTTGCCAAGGGCATAAAACCTAACTCACTAAGTGGACCCACTAGTCTATGCTAAAAAGCACTAAGGAATTATCTAAAAAGTATGACCCTTTTCTACCCATGATGGCTACATGGTTTATGGGGGCTGGGAGTTGTCTGAACTCTCCCCCATATCAGTGCTCAATACTACTCCCAAAATATACTAGCTCTTTATGTTTAAAAACATAAATTCTTTCTGTGGTTTGAGATAATTAATCAAAGCTTAGCTCAAAGGCTCTCTTGGAAATCAAAGTTTCATGTCTTGCTTAATTGTGAAAGAATTTACTATTTATTGAAAAACTTAGCTCAAAGGCTCTTTTGGAAATCAGTGTTTCCTTTCTTGTTTGAAATGTGAAAACATTTACTCTTTAGGAATACATAGTCCCAATATACTCTTTTGAAGAAAAGACTTCAATCTTTACTCTTTACTCAACTCAAAACTCAAGTTTTAAAACAAAGTTAAAACATTTGCAAAAGACTTTTGGAAAACTCTATGAACTTCTCTTGACTTGACTCTCAACTTTCCTTGATTTAAATTATGGAGTCATGATCTCATGTTTATGGATGATTTCATGATGTTTAGACGTACCTTAGAGTGTAGAAATCAACTAGAAAACTTAGGTACGTTGCTAGGGAACTCAAACAGAAAGAAGTGAGAAAGGGTAGAAGACTTGGCATCCCTTGCGCTCTAAGTGGTGCCGGGCACTAGAGCCCAAACTTCAGGGCCTGGGTTGGGGCGCACTGGCTGTCGCGGCGCCCTAGAGCCCTAACTTTAGGCACTGATGTGGGTCGCTCTGAGTGGCGCGGTTCCCCACCCCCTTCCCCAGATTTTTGACAAATTTCCTTGGCCGTTTTTCATCTCTAAACCCTCTAGATTTGATTGGTTCCTTCCCCAAACACTTAGATTCAACTACATAACCAAAATATGTAAGAATCTACTGAAAACGACATCTAGTTTTCATGAATTTGAATCAAGAACTTCTCAACAATTTCAACAATCAAGAACCTAATAGAAACTCCAACAAAATCCACCAATAACTCAATTTCTGTACTTTCAAGAGCGTAAATTCGCTGAAATAAATCATTATTGGCCTGTGGGTGAATGAACCCAACACTATGGGATCTGACATACCTCGTAGGGATCACCCCTTGACGAAATCCACAAGCCTAGCTTCAAGAGCTTGACGATTCCTTGCCTCTTCTCCTATTTTCTCCTCTTTTTTTCTCTTCTCTCAAAACCCTAACTCTTTTTGATAAGGCGTAAACTGAACCAAATCAGTTTAGGCCCCAAATTAATTACCAAAAATGAAATTAAATAATAGGGTAGTGAAAAGACCAAAGTACCCTTCTAAAATCTGGTTTTTGACTTTCTTTATCTAGACGACCCAAGTTCAAATGGGCATATCTCCGTCATACGAACTCGAAAATGGCCAAACTTGGTGGCGTTGGAAAGATAATTCAAATATATTTCCTACGGTATCGGGTAGCACACCCAACTCATCCTTATCTAAGAGTTATGGTCATTTGAAGTTGACCCAAAACTTCTACTTAACTTAACTTGGTCAAACTTTCCAAATTTGATTATTTCCAAAAAAAATGGCTTCTTTCTAATTCTTGTTCTTTAAAATAACGGAGTGTTACAATATCTCCCCCTTGGGAACATTCGTCCTCGAATGAGATTACTCTTAGTAGGCTAAGGGTGTAACATCTAACATCTAGCTCAAACACCCAACAAGCAAAATATAAATACAACATGCCAGCTTAAAATAAATTCCAAGAAAAGGATTAGTACCTTAATTGGGAACTTCTCCGGATTCGAAGAGATGTGGGTATCGCTTCTTCATATCCTCTTCAGCTTCCCAAGTAGCTTGCTCAACAAATTGATTTCTCCATAGAACTTTGACTGATGCTACTTCCTTCGTCCTCAACTTGCGAACTTGGCGGTCTAGAATCTGAATATGAATCTCCTCATAAAATAGGCTATCCTTGATACCAATATCTTCAATAGGTATGATAAGTGAAGGATCTCCCATGCACTTCTTCAACAGAAAAATTTGAAATACTGGATGAACCACTGCTAACTCTTGTGATAGCTCTAACTCATAAGCTATGTTGCCAATCCTCTTGGATATTCTGTAAGGACCAATATACCGGGGACTAAGTTTTCCCTTCTTGCCAAATCTCATAACACCCTTCATGGGTGAAACTTTCAAGTAAACCCAATCATCTACTTCGAACTATAAGTTTCTTCTCCTAACATCTGAATAGGATTTCTAACGACTCTGCGCTGTTTTCAGCCTCTCTTGAATAACTTTCACTTTCTCCATAGCTTGATGAACTAAGTTTGGTCCTATCAACCCAGCTTCACAAACTTCAAGCCATCTAATAGGAGATCTGCATATTCTCCCATAAAGTGCTTCAAAAGAGCCATTTGGATGCTAGAATGGTAACTATTGTTGTAAGCAAACTCAATGAGAGGTAGGTGATCATCCCAATTACCTTTGAAATCAATCACACAAGCCCTCAATATATCTTCTAAGGTCTGAATAGTGCGCTTTTCTTGACCATTTGTCTGAGGATGAAAAGCAATACTCAAGTTCACCTTTGAACTTAAGCCTTTTTGGAATGACTTCCAAAACTGTGCTGTAAATTGTGCACCTCTATCTGAAATATTCGATACCAGAACCCCATGAATTCTGACTACCTCTTGAATATACAACTTAGCATAATTTTCTACTGAATGGGTAGTCTTTATCGGTAAAACGTGGGCTGATTTAGTCATTCCATTAACAATCACTCAAATAGAATCATGTTGCTTGTGAGACCTTGGTAAACCTGTGATGAAATCCATATTAATCATCTCCCACTTCCATTCTGGAAGTTCTATATTCTGAGCCATACCACCGAGCCTCTGGTGCTCTACTTTAACTTGTTGGCAATTCGAACACTTAGCAACAAACTCTGCAATGCCCTTCTTCATACTACTCCACTAATAGACTTCTCTCTAGTCACAGTACATCTTTGTGGAACCCGGATGGATAGAATATCTGGAGCTATGAGCTTCCTCTATGATCTTATCTTGAAGTTCATCCACCCTTGGTACACACAACCTACCTTGATACCTCAATACACCATCTCCCCCTTGTTCAAAAGCCATTACTTTTTGCTTATGAACATTTGCCTTCAATTCAAGAAAAAATGGATCTTGGTCTTGTTTCACTTTCACTTCTGACACTAATAATGATTCAGCCCCATTCATCACCATTACTCTTTCTTGTGTGGAATCCATTAGTCGAACTCCTAATCGTGCAAGTCTATGCACATGTTTTGCTAACTCTTTCTTATCTTCCTCAAAATGGGCGGTACTACCCATAGATAATCTACTCAAGGCATCAACAACAACATTAGCCTTACCTGGGTGATAGAGAATACTCATGTCCCAATCCTTGAGTAACTCTAACCACCTTCTCTGTCTAAGATTAAGCTCTTTCTGACTAGACATATACTGCAGACTCTTATGATAAGTGAGCACATCTACATGAACACCATAAAGATAATGAAGCCATATTTCCAAAGAAAATACTACGACAGCCAATTCTAAATCATGGGTTAGGTAACTCCTCTCGTAAACTTTAAGCTGTCTGGAGGCATAAGCTATAACTTTGCCATTCTGCTTTAACACACAACCCAAACAAACTCTGGACACATCACAATTTACAACAAAGACTTGCGTACCTTCTAGTAAGGTCAATACTGGGCAGTAGTCAACCTTTTTTCAATTCCTGAAAGCTTTTCTCACAAGCTTCAAACCATTGAAACTTCACTATTTTCTGAGTCAACTTAGTCAAAGGAGATGAAATAGATGAAAATCCCTCGATGAACCTTCTATAATAGCCAGCCAATCCCAGGAAACTCCTAATATCAGTTGGAGATGTGGGTCTAGGACAATTCTGCACTGCCTCTATTTTCTGAGTATTAACTCTAATTCCCTACCGAAAATAATATGGCCTAAGAATGCCACAGACTCAATCCAAAATTCACATTTAGAAAACTTAGCATATAACTCTTTATCCTTTAAAGTTTGGAGAACTACTCTGAGATGACTAGCATGATCATCCTTATTCCTCGAATAGATTAGGATGACATCAATGAATACGATAACAAACATATCTAAAAAAGGCTTGAATACTCTATTAATAAGGTCCATGAACGCTGCAGGTGCATTAGTTAAACCAAACGACATGACCAAAATCTCATAATGACCATAACGGGTCCTGAATGCTGTCTTTGGAATATCACATTCCCTTACTCTTAACTGATGATAGCCTGATCTGAGGTCTATTTTTGAAAAACAAGAAGCATCTTGAAGTTGATCAAAGAGATCATCAATTCTCGGAAGAGCATACTTATTCTTAATGGTAACCTTGTTCAACTGACGGTAATCTATACACATTCTAAGGCAACCATCTTTCTTTCTCACAAATAAGACCGGAGGGACCCAATGTGAGACACTTGGTTAAATGAAACCTTTCTCTAGGAGATCTTTCAATTGCTCTTTTAACTCTTTCAACTCTGTTGGTGCCATCCTATATGGCGGAATAGATATAGGAAGAGTATTGGGAAGAATATCTATACTGAAGTCTCTTTCTCTCTCAGGAGGGACTCCAGAAAGATCATCTGGGAAGACTTCTGGAAACTCTTTTACTACTGGAACTGACTGAATAAGAGGTATCTCAACACTAGAGTCATTAACTCGGACAAAGTGATAGACACACCCCTTGGAAACTAACTTTCTCTTCTTAAGGTATGAAGTCAAATGACCCTTAGGCATTGCTGAATTACTCTTCTACTCTATAACTGGTTCATTGGGAAACTGGAACTTGACTACTCGAGTTCTACAATCTATTGATGCATAACAGACATGAAGCTAGTCCATACCTAGAATGACATCAAAATCTACCATGTCTAACTCAACTAGATCAGCCATTGTGCTGTTGTGATTGACGGAAATGGTACAATCACAATAGACTCTCTTAGCTAGAATAGAGTCACCAACAAGTGTAGAAACACTGAAGGGCTCAGGAAGAACATCAAAATTCATCGCAACATAACGAGTTACAAAAGATAAACTCGCTCATGGATCTACAGAAGGATAAACATCAAAGTTAAAAACTTGGATCATACCAGTGACAACATCTGGCGAATCCTCTTGCTCTTGGCGACTAGTGATAGAATAAAGACGGTTTCCTCCTCCGCCTGCCCCTGAAGTAGCTCCTCTAGATGCAGCCCTGTCTGGTGGAGCAATTGAAGAAGACTGGGCTCTACTGCCCCCATTACCATTACCCTTCCTGTTCTTAGGACACTTCTGGCCACACTTGAGGCAACCAGTGGAGCCATCACGACACATCCCTGAGTGGCTCCTACCACACTTAGCACATATAGGAGGCTTACTACCCCCTTGTGCCATACTACCCTGAGAATGGGCAGGTCTAGCTCTAAAACCCTGTGAATTCTGACTATTGTACTCACCTTTGTTCCTTGGTGCAGGTGCACTAGCGGATGATGGAGCAGGTCTTTTCTGTTTCTGTTGGAAAGAAGACCGGTTCACATTACTCTTTTGCTGCCCGGACTCGTTCCCTGATGTCTTAGCCCTCTTATTCTTAAACTCTTCTCTATCCCTCAACTTGTCCTCTTGAACCTGTTGCACATGGATCATTAGCCTTGTTATGTCCATATCCCCTATCAGCATAGTTGCCTTGCCTTCCTTGCTTGATAAACTAGACAACCCAGTAATGAATAAACTCATCTTACTTCTCATCTCACCAACCATCTCCGGAGCATAGCGGGAAAGTTGCGTGAACTTCAGATTGTACTCATGAACACTCATAGATTCCTGCTTAGGGTTAAGGAATTCTCGCACCTTTGCTTCTCTTAGCTCATGGGGAAAGAAACGGCACAAGAAGACCCCCTCAAAACAAGTCAAACTCACAAGTGGTGCACCCTCAACTCGATTCTTATTCCATTGATTAAACCAAATTCTAGCGATAACCTTCATTTGGTATGGAGCTAGTTCCACCATCTCAGTATCAGCACCGTGCATAATTTCAAAAACCTTCTAAAGCTCTTCAACAAAGCTTTCTGGATCCTCTCTGACACTTGAACCAGTGAAGCTTGTAGTATTCATCCTTAAGAACTCACGGATCCTTGAAGTATCATCCCTTTCTTATCCATTCTCTCTCTGTCCAACTTGATTGGTTAAAACTTGACTAAGAATCTGGATAGCTTCACATAATTTAGCATTGGTGACCTCTCCTTGTGGTTGCACTTCTGGAGCAATAGGTACCCCATGTTCTTGTGGTTCAATATTCCTTCTAGTGGGACGACCTTTGACAACTCTTCGTGGAGGCATGATCAACTGAAAGACATGCACAAGCATGAGTTAGAAAGAGACTTTATAGAGATGAACTCTATCACACGAAATGAGTATGAAAGAAATGATATAGTTCTTAGAATATTGTTGCCTCCTAATTATAGATGTGGCGCACTTCGCACCGATAACTAGGAATCTACAAACACGGTTTCATAGACTCCCTAGGACTCTTAAACTCTATGCTCTGATACCAAGTTTGTCACGCCTCGAGCCTACACCCCGGATGTGGCTGGAACTCGAGAACCATTGCTGGCCCCAAGTGAACCCTTGGCCTGGTTTAACTCATAGGGGAAGACTTAAATAATTAATACAAGGATTCAATGCATCTTTACTCAACTGATTAAAAGATAACTTAGAGCGTTTAAAGATAGAACATTCAACTTAGCCAAAGTGGCAACTCAAGTCTTAACAAAAGCAATAACAATGTAAAGATAAAATAACTACTAACTATTTATGAAGCCTTTAAACTAGGAGGGATGTCGGGACAAGACCCTCAATCATCCTAACAACTGAAAACTACTAAAGCAATATAAATAGAGGTCCTCCGGATAGTAAGGAGGCTCACCACAAGACTCTGAATGCTCAACTTGATCAACGAAGTGTTGTATGCTGATCCTGGTTACCTGTATCTACATCATAATAAGATGCAGGTCAACTGGCATCAGTACATTGAATGTACGAGCATGCGAGGGGAATGCTAAAACAAGACATAAGCTTGAAAGGAACTGAAAGAACATATATGGGTTCAACTTAACTCAACTTAACTCATTTCAATATAAAGAAATAATGTAAATGCGATATAAAGAAAAGCTTTTAAAACATGGATAACAACTCTGTGTATTTAGAAATACAATAATAACTCTGTATGTATGCAAAGATAATAATGAACTCTGGATGTATATAAAAATACAATTAATACAATGTATATAAGAATACAAAATACTGCTGTGAGTTTCTCTAACCGACAACCATCACTTTAGAGCTATGTGATGATATAACATTTTGCCTCACGCTGCCAGGGTCGTCCTATACCTTACCAAGGGTATAGAACCTAACTCACTAAGTGGATCTACTAGTCTATGCTAAAAAGCACTAAGGAATCATCTAAAAAGTATGACCTTTTTCTACCCATGATGGCTACATGGTTTATGGGGCTGGGAGTTGTCTGAACTCACCTCCATATCGGTTCTTAATACTACTCCCAAAATATACTAGCTCTTTATGTTTAAAAACATAACTTCTTTCTGTGGTTTGAGATAATTGCTCAAAACTTAGCTCAAAGGCTCTCTTGGAAATCAAAGTTTCCTCTCTTGCTTAATTGTGAAAGCATTTGCTATTTACTCAAAAACTTAGCAAAGGCTCTTTTGGAAATTGGTGTTTCCTTTCTTGTTTAAAATGTGAAAACATTTACTCTTTGGGAATACATAGTCCCGATATACTCTTTTGAAGAAAAGACTTTAATCTTTACACTTTACTCTTTACTCAACTCAAAACTCAACTCTTAAAACAAAGTTAAAACATTTGGAAAAGACTTTTGGAAAACTCTATGAACTACTCATGACTTGACTCTTAACTTTCTTGAATTGAATTATGGATTCAAGGTTCATGATCTTATGTTTATGGATTATTTCATGATTTTTAGACATACCTTAGAGTGTAGAAATTAACTATAAAACTTAGGTACGTTGCTAAGGAACTCAAACGGAAAGAAGTGAGAAAAGGTAGAAGACATGATGTCCCTTGCGCTCTGAGTGGTGTCGGGCGCCAGAGCCCAAACTTCAGGGCCTGGGTTTGGGCGCACTGGCACGGCGCCCCAGAGCCCTAACTTCAGGCACTGATGTGAGGCGCTCTGAGTTGCGCTGCGCCCCTCCCCCTTCCCTAGATTTTTGACGAATTTCCTTGGTCATTTTTCAACTCTAAACTCTCTAGATTTGATTGGTTCCTTCCCCAAACACTTAGATTCGACTACATAACAAAAATATGCATGAATCTACTCAACACGACATCTATTTTTCATGAATTTAAATCAAGAACTTCTCAACAACTTCAAAAATCAAGAACCCAATTTAAACTTCAATGAAATTCATCAAGAAATCAATTTCTATACTTTCAAGAACGTAAATTCGCTGAAATAGATCATGATTGTTGCGTGGGTGAATGAATCCAACGCTATGTGATCTCACATACCTCGTAGGGATCACCCCTTGATGAAATCCACAAGCCTAGCTTCAAGAACTCGACGATTCCTTGCCTCTTCTCCTCTTCTTTTTCTTTTCTCTTTTCTCAAAACCCTAGCTCTTTTCGATGAAGCGTAAACTGAACCAAATCAGTTTAAACCCCAACTTAATTACCAAAAATGAAATTAAATAATAGGGTAGTGAAAAGACCAAAGTACCCTTCTAAAATCCGGTTTTGACTTTCCTTATCTAGGATGCCCAACTTCAAATGGGAACATCTCCCTCATACAAACTCGAAAATGGCCAAACTCGGTGGAGTTGGAAAGATAATTGAAAGATATTTCCTACGAGATCTAGTAGCACACCCAACTCATCTAGAGCTAGGATTTATGGTCGTTTGAAGTTGGCCCAAAACTTCTGCTTAACTTAACTTGGTCAAACTTTCCAAATTTGATTGTTTCAAAAAAAAAAGGCTTCTTTCTAATTCTTGTTCTTTCAAATAATGGGGTGTTACACTCTTATCGTGCGTGAGGTATGATCCAACTTCTCATTTCCAACTCGTCGTTATGCGTTTCAGATCATGCCTCCTCGTAGAGCTTACCAAAGGAATGTGAATGCCCGCAATGCTAACGCAGATCCTCCAGTCACAGATCAGGAGGTTTCGAATGCAGAGTTTCGGAATGCTATCTAACTTTTGGCTCAGAGTGTAACTGTAACGACCCGTAAAATGAATAGGTAAAACAAGAGCCTAACAATTGTGTGTTTGAGTTGTAATGGGGTATCATGTGGTAGAATGTTGTGTCGAGCTTAGGTTGAGGGTTTTATGGGTTTAGGGGTTAGACATCAAGGTACGGCTCCCCAAGGACAACCCAAGGGGTCCTTGAGGAGGACCCTAAAGCCTAACCCCCAAGAAACCAAAAAGCTGCCCAAAATCTCATAACCTACAAATGGGGACCTACGCCCCGTAGGTCCATCCTCGCCCCGTGGATGACCTCCATATGTCAAGTCCCCCAAAAACAAGTTGCAGCCATGGACCACAAAGGTGACAGCATGGTCGGTGACCCCACCTACAGTCCGTGGGTGGGGGTTTCGTGGGTGGCACCTGCTTGTTGTCCAAAGTTGGCCAAGTGAGGGGTTAGTTTGGTAAATTCTTTAATTAGTTAATTGAGTTAATGGACGGTTATTATTGGTTTATTAAGATATTTTAAGGGTTTTTAAAGTATTAAACTCTAATTTCAACTAAATATTTCAAAACACAAATAAGAAACCTCCCCAACCTCTCCAAAAGTTCTCTCTCTGGAAACCTCCATTGGAGGTGAAGGATTCAAGGTCTCAAGTTCAAGGTTTCATATTTTTAAAGAAATTTTTGTGAATTTCTTCCCTAAAAGGTATGGTAGTCTTCATCCTTGACTTAGTTTCTTTCAAGGAGCCAATTTCAAAAGTGATTTCAAGTCTCCAAAGTTCCCCAAAAACCCTAGTTTTCAATCTATGCATGGGTTCAATTCCAAAACAATTTCAAAAGGTTTTATATGATGAATTATGAATGGATTGTTGAATTATTGATGAATTATTTTCAATATCTTCTATGAACGCATGTTTCCCCCAAATTCTTAAGTTGTGAATTGTGATTGGGAATTGATTGATCATGAAAATATGTTGAATTGTTTATGTGTATATTGAATTAGTTATTGAATCATGTCAATTTCCTTATCTATTGTACTATCTTGGATTTATGGGTTGATGTTGGTTCATATCCATGGAAGGCAAGTTCATGAAGAATGTATGTATGATTATGATGTGAGGTATATGTGTCTGATCTCAATGAATGTATTATAATCAAGTTTAGAATGGAATTGTGTTAGTATTAAAAGCTTATGAATGATGATGATATACGTGAAAGGTTATTCTCACATACACACACTCTTGAATGAAGAATGAATGAAGTTTCTATGATTATGTTAATGATGATGGGTTGATTGAAAGGCTATTCTCAATTTTACTCTAATAAATGATAATGACATGTTGTGAAAGGACTTTCTCACAATATGGGATTCTTAGTTGAAAGGTTATTCTCTTCTTTGAATCTATGAGCTATCTAATAAATGAATGTTGGGTTTGAGATGGATACTCATCCATGAGTTGAGACGGGGTATCTAGCAACAATCTCTTATCCCATAATAATGAATGTTAAGTATTCCATAGGGAATAATGCTTAGCACCAAGTGGCTATGAATTGAGATGGTGCTCTTCTGTGAGTTGAGGTGGGGTATCTAGTACCAATCTCTAGGGATGGATGCTCATCCGTTAGTTGAGGTAGGGTGTCTAGTAGCAATCTACTTATCCTATAACTATGTGCCCAAAGGATATTAGCTAGTGGATCCACCTAAGCTAAAAGTAATGGTCCTACCTTAGGCAAGTAGGAATCCCTTATTCGGTGAGGGTGACACCTGGATTTCATGAATTGCTCACATGGTCTATGTTGATTAAAGCTTACCTCACAAAGAATGTTAATGGACTATGGCTACTCAAGAATGCACAACTTAGTGTGGGTTGTAGTATGGGATGCCATCCATGCATTGCACAAGTAGGCTTTGAGAGTAGACATGATATGTTCCTCTATGATATAATGTTAAATGAAATGAATAAGCTCTTATGATGATGCTAATGAGAATGTTGGTTTATTGTCTAATGTATGAAGGTGCTCTTAATGAAGCTAATGAAGAATGTTGACTCTTATGTGCTTAATGTAACGATGTATGCTTTACTTGGATTGTATTATGAGTTACTTCCTTGTCATGACTTATTAGTATGAAGGTGACTTGTCTATGGTGACTTCAAATGAGTACTTAGTGTGAGTAGTAGTATGGGATGCTACTCATACATTGCACAAGTATGACTTAGGGTTGCCCTAGTTGATGGTCCTAATGTGTTGATACGACTTATGAAATGTTTATGTCTCTTATGTATGAGTATTGTGTAAAGATGGAAATGATGAATGGTAAGTTCACTTTTGGTGGCCTTAATGTGGTACCTAGTGTGGATGGTGGTATGGGACGCTATTCATACATTGCACAAGGTATGTCTTGGGATTACTTGAGGTGAAGGCTTAATGTGATGAAATCGGTTATATGTTGATTTTGTTCAATGTGATGAAATGACTTGTATGTTGGTTATGTTTGTATATTATGCCTCTTATACTTATGTTCATGAAGTTTTATCAAAATGGCATAAAAGCATGACTTTCAAATAAATGTCCGTTTTAAGCATATTTTTGCATGGCTATCATACTTAGTACGTAATTGTGCTAACCCATATTTTCTTTACCTTTATGAAGTGTAAGGATTGGTACTCAATTTGATACTCTCTAGTTGAAGCTTGGATTGAGATTCTTCCAAGACTAAGTGGTATGTCCTAATGGTTTCGAGGACAAGTACTTTGTTGTTCCATTTCCTTCATGTAATGGACATTTGTTAGACTTTCTAGTGTAAATGGCTGTGACCCTTCTTTTGTTTCAAGATATTGTTTAGATGGCCATGTGAGACAATAGACTTCCTCTATTTTTGAATGTTTTAAATAAATTTTTTTTGTTTGTATTGATTTAAAGAAAGGTTTTAATTTCGTACCATTTTCCTTATATCGAATGTTATGAATGCTATGAGGCTTGTATGAGACTTTGCGGAGTCTTGTACGCCGTGTTGCTTCCGAGGTATAGGCTCGGGTCGTGACAAACATGGTATCAGAGCAT
Organism: Solanum tacnaense; assembly: GCA_029582525.1. Lineage (NCBI taxonomy): Eukaryota > Viridiplantae > Streptophyta > Magnoliopsida > Solanales > Solanaceae > Solanum > Solanum tacnaense. Next base: position 4,536 of record JAJOOD010015252.1, on the reverse strand, counting down.
AAGGTTATGGAAATGGTTTTTAGGATTGATGTCTCACAAGCCACGTCTAGTAGAGTCTTGTTCATCGGTGTGAATCACACACATCTATGAGTGAGAGGCTATAGTACGTTAGGAAGCTACACTTCTTTCATTATTCTAGAAGTCGTGCCTTAGAATTTAGCTCTATGATGTCCTTATCCTAATCCTTCTTTTGTGTTTATAGGTTATGAATACAAGAAGGACGCCCGCAAGAAGAGTGGACGAGGAGATTGTGAATGAGGGAGTTCCTCCCCAAGGTCCTCAAGGTGACCAAGTTCCTCAAAGATATCAAGTTTCGGTTGATGCTCCGGCCATGACTAATGAAGAAATTAGGTCAACTTTTCTAATGTTGGCCCAAGCTATGACGGCCCAAATTAATAGGGATGTGGGGCCTCGAGTGAATGTTAATAAGAGTACCATGGCTTCTAGGTTTAGAGACTTTGTGAGGATGAATCCTCCGATATTTATAGGTTCTAAGATGGGAGAGGATCCCCAAGAGTTTTTGGATGAGGTGTAGATAGTAAATGCTATGGGGGTGACTTCTAGAGAAAAAGTGGAACTAGCTTCTTACCAATTGAAGGATATGCCCAAGTTTGGTTCACTCAATGGAAAAACAATAGGTCGGTAGGAGTGGGTCCTATTGAGTGGGAGGAGTTTAAGAAAACATTTCTTGGTAGGTACTTTCCCCGTGAGAAGAGGGAGGTTAAGGTGGAGGAATTTATCAACCTTAGGCAAGGTAGCATGAGTGTGGAGGAGTATTCCTTGAAATTTACCCTATTGTCTAAGTATGCTCCATTTTTAGTGTCCAACCCAAGGGATGAGATGAGTAGGTTTGTGACCGGTGTATCCGACCTAGTTAAGGAAGAGTGTCGTACGATAATGCTCCATGATGACATGAATATTTCTAGGCTCATAGTGTATGCTCAATCTATTGAGGAGTCCAAACTTGAGAAAAGAGTAGGGAGATGAAGAGGTCTGGGTCCGATGAACAAAGTCAACCAAGGTCCAAAAAGAGGTTCTCCAATCAAGATTCCCCAATGGTCAACAATGATAGGGTGCCTAACCCTAAATCTCAAGGAGGGAATAGAAGCGGTTCTTCTTTTGAAAGATCTAGATGTGCCAAGTGTGGGAAGCAACATTTGGGTAAGTGCCTTGTCGGCACGGATGGTTGCTTTGGGTGTGGAAAGAAAGGTCATAAGCTGAGAGATTGCCCAACACTCTCGGCAAAAGGAAGGGATGATAAGCAGACTTCTCTTGAAGGTCCGGATCCTAATGCTCCAAAGAGAAATCGTTTCTATGTGCTTCAAGCTAACAAGGTTAAAGGAGCTCATTCGGATGAAGGCACCGGTATTTCTTATAGTTGTGAATGTCTTGATAAGGTTCCTATGTTGTTTTTCATGTTAGCCTTAATTGGGTTTACTCCTAAGTGGGGGATAGTATGTTGAATAGTAAGGTTGTTGAGAGTTTTGTTATCCTTATCTCTTTCCTTCTATTCTTATTCAAGCTCGAGACCAAGAGTTCCTTGTAGCTTGTTTCATGTTTTGGAGTCATGTGTGAATATGCGTTTCCATGGTTTCCTTATGTTATGAATGTTCTTAATGAATTTATGTTTAAATGAGAAATTGAGTTTTCATGAATTGTGTTCCTCATGTTGATATGCATTTAGTATGAGTTGCCTATATGCTTCATGAAGTGGATTGTTGAACATGCCTAAATGTGCTTTTGAGAGAAGTTGCATAATGTGCCTAATGATGTTATGGTGAGCATGATTTGAGTTGGAGAAGGTAATTCATCCAATGAAATGAGAAATGTTGAAGTTATGTTGAATAATGAATTTGTAGATGTAGTTCCTACTTTCTTGTGTTGCATTGAGCTTATTGATGTGGAGTTGATGTTTCCTCCTAGTTTTGTGCATTGTTTATAATGTTTCATGCATGATGGGATACTAGTCTTGAGTCGTTAATCCCTTAATGTGTTTAAAGTGTCATTCGAGGATGAATGTTCCCAAGTGGGGGATAATGTAACGACACGTAAAATGAATAAGTGAAACAAGAGCCTAACGATTGTGTGTTTGAGTTGTAATGGGGTTTCATGTGGTAGAATGTTGTCCCGAGCTTAGCTTGAGGGGTTTAGGGGTTAGACGTCAAGGTACGAATCCCCAAGGAGCACCCAAGGGGTCCTTGAGGAGGACCCTAAAGGGTAACCCCCAAGACCCCAAGAAACCAAAAAGCTGCCCAAAATCTCATGACCTACGGATGGGGACCTACGCCCCGTAGGTCCATCCACGCCCCGTGGATGGCCTCCGTAGGTCAAGGCCCCAAAAAAAAAGTTGCAGCCATGGACCACGAACGTGACAGCATTGCCCGTGACCCCATCCACGATCCGTAGGTAGGGGTTTCGTGGGTGGCACCTGCTTGCTGTCCAAAGTCGGCCAAGTGAGGGGTTAGTTTGGTAAATTCTTTAATTAGTTCATTGAGTTAATGGATGGTTATTATTGGTTTATTAATATATTTTAAGGGTTTTTAAAGTATTAAACTCTATTTTCAACTCATTATTTCAAAACACATATTAGAAACCTCCCAACCCTCTCAAAAAGTTTGCTGTCTAGAAACCTCCATTGGAGGTGAAGGATTCAAGCTCTCAAGTTCAAGGTTTCATCCTTTTCAAGCAATTTTAGTGTATTACTTCCCTAAAAGGTATGGTAGTCTTCATCCTTGACTTAGTTTCTTTCAAGGAGCAAATTTCAAAAGTGATTTCAAGTCTCCAAAGTTCCCCAAAAACCCTAGTTTTCAATCTATGCATGGGTTCAATTCCAAAACGATTACAAAAGGTTTTATATGATGAATTATGAATGTATTGCTGCATTATTGATGAATTAAGGTCAATTTCTTCTATTAACCCATGTTTCCCCCAAATTCTTAAGTTGTTAATTGTGATTGGGAATTGATTGATCATGAAAGTATGTTGAATTGTTTATGTTTATATTGAATAAGTTATTGAATCATGTCAATTTACTAATCTATTGTAGTATCTTGGATTTATGGGTTGATGTTGGTTCATAGCCTTGGAAGGCAAGTTCATGAAGAATATATGTATGATTATGATGTGCGGTATATGTGTGATCTCAATGAATGTATTATGATCATGTTTAGAATGGAATTGTGTTAGTATTGAAAGCTTATGAATGATGATGATGTATGTGAAAGGTTATTCTCACATACACACACTTGAATGAAGAATGAATGAAGTTTCTATGATTATGTTAATGATGATGGGTTGATTGAAAGGCTATTGTCAATTGTACTATAATAAATGATAATGACATGTTGTGAAAGGACTTTCTCACAATATGGGATTCTTAGTTGAAAGGCAATTCTCTTCCTTGAATCTATGAGATATCTAATGAATGAATGTTGGGTTTGAGATGGATACTCATCCATGAGTTGAGGTGGGGTATCTAGCAACACTCTTTTATACCATAATATTGAATGTTAAGTATTCCGTGGGGAATAATGCTAAGCACCGAGTGGATATATCTTGAGATGGATGCTCATTCGTGAGTTTAGGCGGGGTATCTAGCAGCAATCTCTAGGGATGGATGCTCATCCGTGAGTTGAGGCGGGGTGTCTAGTAGCAATCTCCTTATCCCATAACTATGAGTCCACATAGGATAGTTGCTAGTGGATCCACCTAAGCTAAAAGTAATGGTCCTACCTTAGGCAAGTAGGAATCCCTTATTCGGTGAGAGTGACACCGAGTGTAACACCCCGTATTCGAAACAGACAAAAATGCAGATTATGAAAAGTTGCAGGTGCAACTTACGGTCACCATCCACGGACCGTAGGTCAGACCACGGCCCGTGCTGGTGGTCCGTGGTTCACCACTGCAACCTCTCCCCAAACCAGCTCAGAAAATTGGCTTAAGTCTCGACTCACGGACAGACCCACGGTCCGTAGATCAGACCTCGGTCCGTAGATCAGACCATGATCCGTGGTCTATGTCCGTGGATCAAGACTTCCCTTACCATCCTCTGACACAAACTACGGTCGACCAGCACGAACCGTCATTCGATCCACGGTCCGTAGGTTTGACCGTAGATGAGGGTTAGCAGCTAGTTAGATGAAAAATATTGATGGGTCAACTTCAGATGGTCATAACTTTTATCACAAAACGAATTATGTGTCCCATGACCTATGGTTAGATAGATAATTGAATTATCTTTCCAACGCCACCGAGTTTACTAAATTCTGACCTCCGAGTAAAAAGTTATGCCCATTTTAGTGAAGCCCTGTCGGGCAGACTCGACCTACGGACCCAATCGACGGACCGTCAGTCCATTCCGTCAGTCACTCCGACAGCAGTTAATTCAGGGGTCTTTTGGTCTTTTCCTATTTCATTTAACCCCTAAGATATGTCGTTTAGACCCTAAATCATGAGGTTTTAATCAGTTTAAGCCTAGAAACATAATTAGAACTTACCTTAGTCAAAATCATTAATCAAAACTTAGAAAATTAGAAT
>JAJOOD010015251.1:0-17980 GCA_029582525.1 Solanum tacnaense | reverse complement strand
TTTATATAATTAGCGTATTTTATAAATATTCGAAAATCATCTCAAAAAGATTTTATTTTAATTAAATATTTGGTTAATTAGTTTAGTTATATGATAGTATATATTTTTTAATCATTCGGTTTATAATTAAGTTAATTATTTCATTTCGTTAAGTTTAAGAAGCTCCCTAATTAATCCTATTTAAATTCATCTTAAATTTTAACCAAATTTGCAAATTAAATTCAATTCGGCTATATTGTGAATTCTATATATGGCTATAGTTGCAATCCATTTAGCCATTTTGTATTTGCAAATCTAACCTCTTTTTTACCTCACTTTAGACCCACTTGAAACCAAACTTGGTCCATTTTTCCTTCACTGTAGCCCATCTGTTCTATTTCAATTTCCAGCCCACCTTTCTAACCCAAAACCGGCCCAATTTACTCTTACTCCCAATTCAAATTCACCAAACGATACATACAACAACAACAGCGACCCAGACCCCTGTAAGTCATTCTTCTCTCTTGCTAAGAAACCCAGAAAACTCGCGAACCAGCCCAGAAACCCAGCATCGACCCGAATCCAGCAGCTCACGTGAACCAGACAGCAACAGTACACATTTTCTTCTTCCTCACGCGTCAACAAGTAACAGCTCCCAGAGCTTTCTCTGCAACAGCCGCCCACCTTGATCTTGTCATCCGGATTTTAAGGGATTTCGGTTGAAATCTTGTGCAAGCAGCAGTTCTTTGGTTTTGGGAAAAAAAATTTGAATCAAAGATCGGATGGTAATTCCCGTTTCTGCCTTTGCCCTTGTCCAATTTTCATCTTCTAAATCCCCCCCCCCCCAATACGACCCTAATACCTCCTCTATAAAAAGTTCGTGTTCCCTTTCAGTGAGAGGGGGTTAGAAGAAAAATTGGAAATCTTTGACAAGAAACAAAGAGAGAATATTGAAAGGTTATAGAGAAGGGAGGCATAATATAGTTATAGAAAAATCCATCAAAAGGTTCTCTTTTGGTTTTCTAGTGGTTAGGCTAAAGGTTTACAATTCCGAATTTCCATCTCAAGCTTCCTTGCTTTTGTTCGGAATCTCTCGTAGTCAAGAAGGTTGGTCTTTGCTCAACTCAAGTTCTCAGTTCGCTGTCCGGAAAGAGGTAAATCTTTTTCTTGGTTTTGTTTAATTCCCGTCTCTTTTGTGTTGTTTTGTTCATGATGTGTTCGTGTTCTATTTATGTGTTAGCTTCGTTTTGGTCTCTATATGTTAGGATTTGGTTAATGAGGTTTAGCTAGTAACATCTTTTCTTTCTATATGCGTGTTCTCTGTCTATAAATTTCATTTGGAGTTGGTTTAGCGTTATTTTCGAGCATGTTCGATCTCTTCCTGCTTGACCATGAATTCTCCACGGTTCAATTCTTTTGTGTTGTATTTTCCCATTTTTGGTTTTAGTTGAATGCAAAAAGGATCTTTCTAGTCGTCTGTGGTACATGTTCTTTATCTATGGTATTTTGTTGTGTTCGGGTAAGGTAATCATCTGATGGTATAGTTTCCACTTATCTAAAGAGTGTGAGATTTTTTTCCTTTATATTGTGTCCTTATCTGTTCCATCTCGCCTCTTATGAGCTGGTAATATTTGCTTTAGTTTCTTTATGGCTTACTATTTTGAAGATTTCTATCATGCGTAGGTATCAATTTTGATGTTTGTTATTTGTAGTTTTTCTTGAATGGTTACACTTTGTTTTCCTTCTCTTTTCTTTTCTAAATGGAGGATTAAGACCATCAATAAGTTGTTGTCCAGAATGTCGGCATTTAAAATTGTATTTTGTTCCCAACTCGAGTCATGCCTGCTCATCTCTTATTGCGCATACCATTTACATGCTTATCTGTGGCTTACATTAGTAAAGTTTTCATAAAGATGCTTTAAATTTTAAATGTGTGTATTATTCATGTAGCCTTGTAAAGTTTGAATGTATGTCTGTCAAGTTTTGGTAGTCTTTGGGTATGGGATTTGTTTGATCTAGCTTATTAGTTTATATTAATGTTTGTTGTCGAGATTTTGGTAAATAATATTGTGAGGACATCTTGTTGAAATGATTCCATTCCATATAGGGAGTCTATTTCGTTATTTTCTAATTATAAGAATGATCTAATTTTGTTCTTGATAATTTTTAATCCTTCTTGTAACAGTATTAGATAGAGGATAATTCTGATAGTCCTCTTTTTTTTTTTTTACTGATAATTGCTTCCTCATCATTATTCATGTATAAGTCTACTTCATTTAATCACTATTAGTTTTATTGTTTAGTTATTCACTACCAGTTGGTGTTTCATCTTATTATGTGAAGTTAGTTTAATTTAAATGAAAGTTCATTAAGTATTGTATGCATTCCTTTGTCATATTTGCATAACATTGGTAGCGAACTAATCACATGCCTATTTTGTCTTATTTCTTTCTCATGTATCTTGGTTGTATTGCATAGATTTAAAGTGTCCTCCATCACTAATTTTTATCTTGTTTTTGTTGTTTTCTATGCGTGAATCTGCCTTGGGTCCTCACGGACTTCTCTATTTCCGTTTGCATACTGATTTGGGCCGTAAAGGCCCAAATTTGCTCTTCTTACTCAAGTCAGCCCCTTTGGCAAGTTGCGAGGTTGACGTAGAGGTTGAGGTCGATGAACGTGGGCTTGAAATTTAATTTGCAAGCCTCCAAAAGCTCAAAAGATAGTTGTATACCTATTATATTATGCAGTATACACTGCTGTACAACAATTGTACACATGATATACAGGGCAAAAAAGTGAAATGCAGGCTGTAGGGGTCAAAATAGATTGTATACCCTCAGTATACAGTCCGATATATACGAAAAATGGGTCAAAACCCAAGACGATCAGCAGCTGAAGGTCCAAAGTCGGTCCAGGCAAATAGAACCTGACCTTTGGTCCCCAAAACAGTCCTCTTTGGACATTTTTGGCCTTAAACATTGAATTGTTATTTTGTTTGAATGCTTTAATTTTAACTCTTTGAATATTTAATTAACTTAATTAAATCCCCAAAAGATGAACCATATGCTTTATGTTAGATATATTTCAATAAAGTCTCTTTTTTATCAACTCTTGTACCATTATTGAAAACTTTTACTTGATTTTCGATTAATTTAAAATAGTTTACATACTTTAATTGACTAAATGGGTCTAAATAAAAAAAAAATTAAAAAGATTCAAATAAAAATTCTAATTAACCTAGATTTGCCAAAATTCTAATCGCTTGCAAAATTAATATTTCAATCAAGGTTCAATTTTTCTTAAAAAATTAAAAATATTTCTTTTTAACTATTTTCTCAAAGTTAATCAAAATGTTGTAAATTATTTTTATGTCAGATCATTTTCCCAAGATTAGTCAAAGTCATTTTAGTCAAATTGCCGGTCAACCGCGAGTTAGCGGGCATTTCGGGGGCCTAACACCTTCTTGGAATGTACATTGAACTTCGAACCCTTTTATTTTCAATTGATTTTATCTGTTTAAATCTTTTGAAAACTTTAAGTTTTTCTTGATTTTCTTACTAAAAAATTAAGTGGCGACTCTGTTCTTTTAGAAATTCGATTTCTCTTTAATCATAAGTTTAATCAATTTTTCGAAAATTTAGTCATTTTCTCTTATTTATACTTTTCGAGTAAAACAGAAATGACAACTCCGCTGGGGAGTTAATTAAGTTTTAACCATAAGATTTGGCTTATTTGACTGATTGTTATTAATTGATGATTGTTTATTTGCGCTAAACGTGTTTAAATTGATACAATTGTCATTGCATTTCATGGCATATTCTCTCGTATGTATAGTATATTAAAGGACGATTTTGTGGAACCGCAACCGGACTTTTTTATACTCAACCCTTTTTCAAAACGACCTGCAATTTATTGGTTCGTCATGCGTCCAATGGTTGTCGTGAGTTCCAGCCTAAGTTGTCCACTTGGGTTCCCGGTCTTTCAAAGCCACTCTTAGTCAACTAGTGTAGAGCGAAACCAAATCCCGAATTTAGAGCATTTGAACTAAGTTGACCCAACACCCAAGGCGTGTTGGGCCCATTAGAAGCCTACTTTGTGTCTATTTGGCCCATTTGCCAATAAAAAGACAATCATACTTATGTGTTAATTGAAGGATGTATATGTATTTTTAAAACAAATCAATTATCTATGGGGGTGGGGGTAGCTTACCTTTGTCTGTTTTTTTTGTAGGAAGAATCCAGTACATGAGCCTCTGAGGACTCCGATGGTGACCATACCACATCCCTACTTACAAGTTTGGTGGAAATTTATGAACACATAAGACAAGAAGATAGTTCAAAGACACATAGGTCATCTCCCGTCATTAATGGAAATGGTGGCCTATCCCGACATGATTGGAACAATGGTTAAATTTTGGGACAGCGACAACATGGTATTTCGATTCGGGGAAGTGGAAATGACGCCGACTATTGAACAAATCCTTGGAAGTTACGAAAATATTAGTATGTGCAACAAAAGGAGGTTCAAACCCGATACGGATCTCCTTTTCCCAAAAACATGGGATTTTGCCGAAATTAGAGAAAAATTGTCACTCGTTAAAGCCGATTGGATAGCCAGAATGCCTGGGCGAAACATTCCTTTTCGAAAGCTTTATTACCGATTCAGGAGTGCCAGAGCCTATGAAAAATTCAAAGAAGAGTTTGTCTCAGAAGAAAAATGGAAGGAGACACGTCCTCTTGCCTTTGCAATATGCCAACTCGGGACGATGGTATTTCCACAAGGACCAAACTACACTATCCATCCAAGTGTAGTAATGGTCGCCCATGCCATCTTTTATGGAGTGGATTACGGGTCAGCAATCAAGTACTACACTTTGGCGCCCATGATTTTGGCCGACATTTATAAGGCTTTGGACAAATGTCAAAGCGGAGAACGTTTCTTTCAGGGATGCAACCTGATACTGCAAAGGTGGATGATGAGACACTTGATCAAAGCTCATGAGCCAACAGAACCAGATCCCTTGGAAAGATCGAACAGACTCGAAAGTCACGATTGGTGGGTGCAACGTAATCATTTCAACAGGGTTGGAGGCCAAGAATTTTGGTACCTGAGACTTCAGGGTTTGAGAGATGAAAATGTGCAGTGGTCGATCCAATGCTTGGTAGTAACAAAGCAAATGGTGATTCGAGCGGGAAAGACCCCTTACTTGATATTTGCCGGGTTAAGAGGGAATAGACCATATGCTCCCGGTCGAGTCCTTAGACAACTGGGAGGGAAACAGGAGATTCCCCAAATTGCGGACATGAAGAAATTTACAACCGATCATGAAAATGGATGAGTCTCTTATGCTGAAGACATATGTAGAGCATGGAAGACCCGAAGGGTATTGAGTGAACCGGTACCAAACAGGTTCCGTTCCGAATGTTCTAAGGATTACAAAGAATGGTTCAGGAAGAGCCTCGCCGGAACTATCGAGCCTGGTCCAAATGTTCCCCATGTTAATGCAGATGTTGAGGCCAAACATCAAATTCGACTTCATCGACTCCAAGAGAAGTATGACAAGAACGAGTTGGACCATCAGCGCCGACATTCAGAAGACTTCAGGGTCATAGCTCAGTTGAAGCAAGAGTTATGAAGGGCCAAGGAATGCATGTCAGAATTGGACGATAGCATGGAAAATCAGATTCAATCGGTAAAGAGGTTCAGACATCAAGAAGGGGCTCGGTTGGCGAAGGATCACCTATGGGCGAACAGATATGCTATGTGGGAAGAGGTCGCATCACCAAGAGGACCATACTTGGAGAAGGATCAGGATGAGCTTGAAGTTTGTTATCATCCCCTGCGTGGGATTGCTTTATTTGTACTTTGTTTTGTAATTTACTTTCCGAACTCATTTCCCAAATTTTATGTTTGTCAAACATTTTTGAATGCTATTAATGAAATATTTTGGGGATAATGAATTGGCTTAAAAGACATATACATCCTTCAATTCGCTAGGCCTACCCTTGGCACAAAAGGGTCACATGCATGTTTAGGACGCGATATTTGTCTGTTTACTTGTGTGCTTTAACTGTTTATGTGGTACGTTGCTTTGAATAAGGAAATCCTTAGCCCACTACTTTTCAAAAATTTCCAAAAATTCCTACAATATCAAATACAAGTCACTACTAAGATGTCCAACCAAAATTCCATGAGTCCTGAGTTTCTCAACCAGAAATAAAATCCCAATACCAAATCCTAAAATATTACTCTATCATCTCAGGAAAGGTGAAATTGCTGCTAAGATGGAAAAAGGCAAGGGTATCGACATAGAGCTAACCGAGGAGGATTTGAGGATGAAATTGCAGCGGCTCAGGCGAGAGATCCAAGAAACCAGAGAAAGGAGAATAGAAGTGGAGTTTGCCACCGCGGCCGCACGAGTAGCAAATGCGGCACTAGACGCGGAATTGGCAGCAAAGATGACAAAATGCGATGTTATAAGTAAAAAGACAGTTGATGTGCGGAAGGAACATGACGTCTTCAAGAATGACATAACTATGAGACTTCAGAAGATACGCGGGAAATGCTCTTTCTTCAATCAAGAAGCAAATAGTGCTCCTGAAGACACTCACCCTGGAGCTACTGAAGAAGATGCCGATGAGGAAATCATCTATATGCCTCCCTTCCTGGGATATCTGAAAGGAGAAGAGAAAAAGATCACTCTCCCGGCCTATGAGCGGACACATAGCGTGGGGGAAAGAGTCGTGCCGTGTGCTCTCATTTACGAGCACCTTAAGGCGTCAGGTATGCTGAAGCCTCTCGAAGAAACCACTTCTAGGTTTGGGTATGAAAGCTCTCAAAAGACATGTGCCTACCACCCGAACCAAAGAGGACACACTATAGAGGAATATGTGGAGCTTAAGGCAGCAATCCGCAACCTGTTCAACATTGGGGAGATCCCGTATATGTGGGGTGAGAACACCGTTCTTACCTGTGACCAACCGGAGCCTAGTATGTCGGTCACTAAGCACACTCGGTTCTATTGTCACTACTTCACATCTTTCAAGAAAACATTGTTGGATATCTATAGTCAGTTGGTTCAAAAAGGAGTCTTGGCCTCTGTCAGAAAGGATGACGAAGCAATCGATCCCGTTGGAATTGAGATCTGGAAGCCCTGCCCTTATCATGATGCCATCGATCATAACATTGGGAGGTGCCTCAGGTTTCGCTATGACGTGGAATCCCTCATCAATATGGGAAAGATTCAAGTTGAGTTTGTCCCCCGTGGCTAATACGGCAGTCAGAGGAAGAAGCTTCGGTGAAGGCACCATCTATCTTTTAGGAGCTTTATTATATGTATTTCACTTTCCTTGTAATCACCAGAAATGAATGAATGAAAATGAAAATTTCCTTTGTATTCGAACTACGTAGGGCCTGAATTCTCCTTCGGAGATACGTAGGCAGCCTTCCAAGGCCCGACCCCTATCTTTTTCAAATTTTCTTTTCCCCTTCTTTCATTCTACAAGGAAACATTGAATTCACATCAACAGATGTCGAGAGATGCATCAAAAAGACCTTAGCTCAATGCAATTTAACCTTTCTGAGACACCAACCTCAATATAAAAACAAGTTAATTCCTGCTTGTTCAAAAGTCAGTCCCCATTATTCGTGGGTTGACATGTTCTCAGACAAAGCAACTTTTATGTGTTTATCTATTTTCTATGTGATATCTTGCATTATTCATCCAGAGCTAATACTAACATATTTGCCTTTGAGTTATTTTTCTCTACAGGTAGTTAGAACTGATCTGTGTTGATACACTGGCTGATCATCATTATTTCACTAGGTCTAAAGGTCCTACAGATTCCTTCCCCATTCAAAGTTCACAAAAGGGAAAAGCAGCAATGGGTGATAACAATGAAGAAACCAACCTTACTGATGTCGTGGTGGCTCAGCCCCCCCTTGCTGATTAGAATGAACTGATCCTGCAGTTGATGCAACAAATTGCTGAGATGAGGGTCGAGATGCAGAGAAAACAAGATTTGCCTCCTCCGATTTTTGTTGTCAGCGCTCAACCAGACGGAAGACCTTCAGCTCAAATTCCCCCTCCTAACGTGGAACAAGCTCAGAACCCACCTTCAAGTCCTACTCGTAATCTCTCCATCATTGACCTTACCACCCAAAACCCCCATTACGCCTCAGCCTCTTACCAAACACCACTCCCTCCTCAAAATACCAACCCCCAAGCACCACTCCCTTCCCCAATGCAAACCACCAAACTGGCCTACCCCCTCAAAGCCAAAATGTTAACCGCCCGCACATTTCCCTCTATCACCAAAATCAACATACCAACCCCCAGACTTTCCCTCAAAATTACCAAGTCACTCAAAATGCCCAAAGTCCCTCCATTGCTCCACCCCTACCTCAGAAAGCCACTTTCCAAATCCCAGTCCCCAATGAGCCTTACGCCAATTGTTCTGAGCTCAACCACTATAAGGAAATAGAGAGAGAGTGGAGGTCAAAGGAAGATACCACCAAGATAGATATGAAAGAGGAAATTAGAAAAGCCATGAAAGAGTTGAATTGCATTCCTGAGGTCGCCGGGTTGAGCTACACGAAGACTTGTACATTCATCCGAATTTAGACCTCCCGAAAGGGTTCAAGGTGCCAAAATTCGACATCTTCGGAGGAACGGGGAACCCCTTAGCACACTTGAGGGCCTACTATGACCAACTCGTGGGAGTTGGGAGAGACGAAGCTTTATTAATGCGACTTTTTAGTCGAAGTCTGAGCAGAGAGGCTCTAGAATAGTTTACGTCTCATGAAACGAGACAGTGGTCTAGCTGGAACGCTTTGGCTAAGGACTTCATCAAACGATTCGCCTACAATGTGGAGATCGTTCCTGATCGTTACTCCTTGGAGATGATGAAGCAGATGCCGACTGAAAGTTATAGAGAATTCGCATACAGATGGCGAAAGGAGGCGGCTAGAGTTAGACCCCCTATGTCAGAAAAGGAAATTGTCTAAGTGTTTGTGCGGGTTCAAGAGCTCGGATATTATGACAGAATCATGCTGCTCGTTGGAGAAAAATTTGCTGAGATAGTCAAAGTAGGTGAGACTATCGAAGATGGATTGAGAACCGGGAAGATTGCCCGTGTTGCTGCCTCGCTCGGATCCTCGGGCTTGTTGAAGAAGAAAAGAGAAGATGTGTCCTCTATTTCTTATGAGGGGAAGAAGACCCCAAGGAAATCATCATCATACCAAGGTCGTTCTCGACCTTCACAGAGTTCCTACCCAGATTATTATGCACAGGCTGATTACTAGAACACCCCTCCCCCCCAGTTACCAAAATACCCCTCCTCCCAATTATCAAAATACACCCCCTCCTGTCTACCAAACTGCCCTTCCAGTTTACCAGACTCCATCTCACCACTACCGAAATGTCGCCCCCAACTGTGCCAACATTCAGACAAATTATTAACCGTCTCCCCCAATGTACCAAATCCCAGCTCCACTTTACCAAAATACCCCCTCGAACTACCAAGCTCCACAACCAAATTATCAAACTAACTCATATCCTAGATATCAAGCCCCCCGTCCGAACGCCCCAAATTATCGCCAAATGTCTCCCCCTCAACAAGGCAATTACGATCCCTCCTGTCCCAGATTTGAGAAGAAGCTTGCTAGAATTTTCAATCCACTTATTGAAAGCTGAACAAAGCTGTTCGAGCGATTAACTGCGGCAGGATATATTCATCCAGTGGGGCCCAAGCCGGTTGACACTAGCTCAAAGTTTTACAGACCTGATCAGAGGTGCGCGTATCACTCCAACAGTGTTGGACATGATACTGAGGACTATATCAACCTGAAGCATAAGATCCAAGACCTAATCGACCAGAATGTGGTCTCTCTTCAGACGGTCACACCCAATGTCAATAGTAATCATTTGCCAAATCATGGAGGCGCCACCATCAATATGATAGACACAGATGATGACTGGTGTGTGACGAAGGAAATAGTTCCAATTGTTCCTGATGAACTAGAAAAGGTTGTAGCTTCGTTGAGCATTAGAGAAAAGAAAGAGTTTGTGATTCTGACACCCGAGAAGGTTGTTGCCTTGGTGCCGCGAGAAACTCTTACCCAACCAAAGTTTGTGATTGAAACGGTTGTTACCCAGGGTATGACCAGATCTGGCAGATGCTACACAACGGAAGAGTTAGCTCAAGGAGGGCAGAAGAAGGACCAAACAAAACGGCCGATCAGTGAAGTCGAGGCCAAGGAGTTCTAGAGAGAAAAATGCAGCCGAAAGATTATTCGATTGTGAAGCATTTGGAGAAGACGCCGGCTCAGATCTCTGTGTGGGCCTTATTGATGAGTTCGCAGTTGCATAGGCAGACTCTGATGAGGGCTTTTCATAATACTTATGTGCCTATGGGTACTAACAGTGACAATTTAGCAGCCATGATAAACCAGGTCATTCGAGAACACCGAATCAATTTTTGCGACGAAGACTGCCCTTTGAAGGGAGGATGCACAACAAAGCTCTGCACGTCACCATCAAGTGCTGGGACAAAGTTATAAATCGTGTTTTGGTCGACGATGGGTCCGGTCTCAACATATGTCTGCTTTCGACTCTTAAACAGCTGAAATTCGACTTGGGAAAAGTTCAACAAAATCAGGTCAATGTGAGAGCTTTCGATGGAGTGTAGAGAGACACAATAGGGGCAGTAAATTTGGATGTTCAGATGGGGCCTGCAGAATTCAATGTGGAGTTTCAGTGTTGGACATCAATACCAGCTACAATTTGCTTCTAGGAAGACCATTTATCCACATAGCTGGGGCTGTTCCTTCTACCCTTCACTAATTGATGAAATTTGTTTGGAAGGATCAGGAATTGGTCATTCATGGTGAGGGGAGTCACTCCGATGGGTATGCGTCGATCATTCACGAGGTTTTCCAGGGTTGTGATTTCTACACGGTGGAGCTGGTAAATGCCACCAGTGATGATTTGGCTCTGCAACCTCCTATGCCCTCCATGTACAAAATGATTGCTACTGTCATGCTCCAGAGTGGTTTCGAACCAGGTTTCGGATTGGGGAAACACTTTCAAGGAATTGTTGAGCCTGTCCAAATTCCTGCGAAAGGAGCAAAGTTTGGTTTGGGGTATGTCCCCACGGATGTTGATGAAGCATAGATGAAGAACAAGAGTATTGATCAAGCATTGGCCAGGCCAATTCCTCATCTGTACCAGTCATTTTCGGTGCGAGAAAATCTCAACGTTGCTGGTCTTGGGGAAGGAATCTGGGGCCTTTTTGAGGAGATTGATGCGGTCATCCAGGAAGAGGCTGGGACATCAGGCATCCGTGATGTAGAACCTGAGGAGCGATTGCAGAACTGGACCTCCACACCACTCCTAATTTCCCGCTCATCTGGGTAGAAAAGACATGTGTCTTTGTTTGTTTTAAAATCGGTGGTAGTCTAGAAGAGGCCCGAGACCCACCCTTTATGCAATTGTTATTTGTTTGAAGCTTTTAAATTCCCTTGTGATGTTTAAAAAGGCAAAATGGCTCTCAGCCATAGCCAAAGTTTGTGCTTGTCTTTCAATTCAAATGAAAAGCCTCTTTTATCGAAATTTGTTTGTTTACTTATCTGCTTATATTTTACTTTCCTAACTTTGTTTGTTTATGATTTCAGTAATATTAATTTAAAACCTGCCAATGTCATGTCATGTCATGAACCGAGTAAACGAAATGAGGCAGGTGATGATGAGTGTGAGGAATATGAAGAAGAAAATGAGGTACCCGAACATGTTGCTGAGAAGTTTCGACAATTCGAGAATCAACACAAGCCAAATCTTGAAGAAATCGAAACTGTGAATCTCGGAGATGAGGAATGTGTCAAAGAAATGTTGAACTACATCGGCTGGTTTATAGCTCAATCCACCGTGGTGTGTGAGCCCATATATAAGTTATTGAAAAAATATGCATCGACCAAGTGGACCGGAGAATGTCAAACTGCTTTTGATGCCATCAAGAACTATTTGTCCAATCCGCCGGTGTTGGTCCCTCCGTGAGAAGGGAATCCGTTATTGCTATATTTTTCTGTCTCAGATAATGCATTGGGATGCGTGCTTGGTCAACATGACGAAACTGGGAAGAAAGAGCGAGCCATTTATTACTTGAGCAAAAAATTCACTCTATATGAGGCTCGTTACACTCTTTTGGAGAGAACATGTTGTGCTTTGACTTGGATCGCTCAAAAGTTGAGACATTATTTGTCTTCTTATACCACATACCTTATTTCCAGGATGGACCCGTTAAAGTATATTTTCAAGAAAGCAATGCTGAACGGGAAGTTGGCTAAATGGCAAATGCTTTTGAGTGAGTTTGACATCGTGTATGTGACTCAGAAGAAGATAAAGGCACAAGCCTTGACTGATCATCTTGCAGAGAATCCAATTGATGAAGAGTATGAACCGCTCAAGATTTATTTTCCCGATGAAGAAATAGCATTTGTGGGTGAGGATATTTCTGAAGCGTACCCTAGTTGGAGAGTGTTATTTGATGGAGCGGCGAATCATCAAGGAAAAGGAATCGGAGCGGTCTTAGTGTCAGAAATCGGTCAGCACTATCCTTTGGCTGCTAAACTCCGATTTGAATGCACGAACAACATGGCTGAGTATGAAGCTTGCATCCTCGGTCTGAAGATGGCAATTGATATGAATGTTCACGAGTTGCTGTTTCAAGGTGAATGACCTGTGAAGAATCCAAAGATCACACCATATGTGCAGTATATACAGAAGTTGTGCAAAAGATTTCGCAAGATTGAGTTCAGACATACTCCCAGGACGCTGAATGAGTTGGCTGATGCTCTTGCCACCATTGCCTCAATGATTAAACATCCAGATACAAGCTATATTGATCCAGTGGATATAGAGGTAAATGAGCAGCCTGTCCATTGTTCGCATGTTGAAGCGGAACCAGATGGTTTTGCCTTGGTATTTTGACATCAAGACGTATTTAGAGGACGAGACTTATCCTGAGAATGCAACGTTCAATCAGAAGAAGTCGATACGTCGTATGGCCCTCAATTTCTTTGCAAGTGGGGAAATTCTTTATAGAAGGACTCCAGATTTAGGTCTTCTCAGATGTGTTGATGCTAGTGAAGCTGCAAAGCTTCTGGAACAGATACATGCAGGAGTTTGTGGTACTCACATGAATGGACTCACTTTGGCAAGAAAGATCCTCCGAGCCGGTTATTTTTGGATGACTATGGAGTACGATTGTTGCAAGTTTGTGCAAAAATGTCATAAATGTCAAATGCATGGTGATTTGATTCGAGTCCCGCCTCACGAACTTAATACTATGAGTTCACCTTGGTCATTTGTAGCTTGGGGCATGGATGTCATTGGTCCAATTGAGCCATCCGCCTCTAATAGACACAAATTCATTTTGGTTGCCATTGACTACTTCACCAAGTGGGTGGAAGCAGCTTCATATAAGTCGGTGACCAAGAAGGTCGTAGCTGATTTTGTTCGCAACAATTTGATATGTAGGTTTGGAATGCTAGAATCCATCATTACTGATAATGGAGCAAATCTCAACAGTCACTTGATAAGAGAGATATGTGAACAATTTAAGATTACTTACCAGAATTCCACCGCCTATCGTCCCCTAATGAACGGAGCTGTAGAAGCCGCCAACAAGAACATAAAGAAGATTTTGAGGAAAATGATAGATAATCGCAGAGGTTGGCATGAGATGTTGCCGTATGCTTTGTTGGGTTACCGAACGACTGTCAGAACATCAGTTGGAGCTACTCCATATTTGCTAGTATATGGAACAGAGGCAGTTATACCCGCAGAAGTTGAAATACCTTCATTGAGAATCATCCAAGAAGCTGAATTGAGTGATGTTGAATGGGTTCGCAAGCGGATTGATCAGCTAACATTGATTGATGAGAAGAGAATGGTTGTTGTTTGTCATGGACAACTGTATCGACAGAGAATGATTTGTGCTTTCCACAAGAAAGTGAGAGCCAGGATATTTGAAATCGATCAGTTGGTTCTCAAACGCATTTTCCCTCATCAGGATGAGTACAAAGGGAAATTTGCACCAAATTGGCAAAGACCCTACATAGTTCGCAAAGTGTTATCTAGAGGTGCCTTGGTCCTATCGGAGATGGATGGCACCGAATGGCCAAAACCGATCAACTCAGATGCTGTCAAAAGATATTATGTGTGAAGATTTCAGTTTGTATTTCTGTCTTTTCCTTGTAATCGTTTTGTTTGCTTATAATTGCTTTGTTTAGAATTTACCCCTATGTTTGAACTACGTTCGACCTGAATTCTCAAGAATGAGATACGTAGGCGGCCTCTGTCGGCCTCGACCGGTTTCTTTGTAAATTTTCTTTTGGTTAATCCTTGAGGGGGAACTACGTTTGACCTGATTCCTGCCTCAACGGGATACGTAGGCGCCACAAGGGCTCGGTCATAGCTCCCGAAAGATTTCTATTTTTCTTTACCATAGAAACTGGGACAAAAAATTTGAGAGGGACTCAAAAAATTCTCAAGAAGAAGATCTCTCCAACAAGTCAAGACTAAGGTCACATCGAGAATTATAACTGGGACAGAATTTTTGAGAAGATCTCAAAAATTCCATAAGTGGTTCATTGACAGTTCAAGACACGCCGAGATAGTTAACTGGGACAGAAATTTTGAGGATGGCCTCAAAATTTCAACAGGGTTTATCAGCAATTTATAGCAACTTTGAAATACTTCCCAGCAAATAATCAGATAAGCCTTGAGACATCAACTTCAAAGGCATTCATTAGGCTTGACGTGACAGGACATTTGGCAGTGACCTTTTCCAAATGCTACTTTTTAAAAATCTATCTTTTCTTAAAACTTTTCCTCCATGTTTCAATTATTTTTTGCATAAAAATGTTTTGTCTTATTTATCAATAAGCGGAAGATCGAAGAAATCAACCGGAGATAGCAAGACAAGGAGCAGACAGATAACTGAAGAGATCAACACAGATCAGTTCACTTTAAACTAACAATTTTTCTATAGATGCAGGTCTATAAGTTTGCCTCAAGAGCATCGTATTCTTCCATTCAATGAATATGAAGAATGTTGAAATGGCAAGGAACTCCCCAAAAATTGACAATTTTTCTGTGGATGCAGGAAATATTTTATGTTTCTTATATCGAAGATTTGGGAACATGAGTAACATTATTTCATTCAAATTCTCAACAAATGAGAGGTCCATAATGAATATGCAATTATGTTCGGAGATGGAACAAATGAAAACCTCGAACAAAGAAATTTTATTTGTTTTCCAGCAACTAAAGATACCCGGAGGACGTTTATCTGCATCATATTATCAGACATGAAAATATTCTTACCCTGAGACCCATTCATACCGTATTGTCAAATGAGACGACACCACTGCTCCGAGGGTCATTTTAATTGTATTGTCAATTAAGACGATATCGCCACCCAGAAGATCACCTATGTTGTCCGGTGAAGCATTATCTTCGTTTGGTACCAGGGATGACATCATCAGAAAAAAAGATTCATGTCTAACAAGAGAAAGAAGTCATGCATTACGGAAAAGTCATGCATAACAAGAGAAAGAAGTCATTCATCGCGGAGAAATCATGCATAGCAAAAGAAAAAAATCATGTATTGCAAGAGAAGATTCATGCATCGCGGGAAAAAGATTCATGCATTACAAGAGAAGATTCATGCATAGCAAGAGGGAAAAGTCATACATTGCAAGAGAAAGAAGTCATGCATAGCAAGAGGAAAAAGTCATGCATTGTAAGAGGAAAAAGTCATGCATTGCAAGAGAAAGAAATCATGCATCGCAAGAGAAAGAAATCATGCATCGCAAGAGAAAGAAGTCATGCATTGAGATAAAGAAATCATGCATTGCAAGAGAAAAAAATCATGTATTGTAAGAGAAGATTCATGCATTGCGGAAAGAGATTCATGTATTGCAAAGAAAGATCCATGCATTGCAGGAGAAAGATTTATGCATCGCGAGAAAAAGTTTCATGCATGGCAGGGAAAAGTCATCCTCAACTACGATTTTTTAGGAAACATCACCTATATTTTTCAAAGAAGCATTATATTCATGCATCGCAAGAAGATCAACACCTACTGCATCATTTTTCTTTGCAAAAAAAAAAAAGACATCAAGAGAACCATCAACAACGCTATCAAGAGAACTATCAACATATTGCATCAGCCTATTTTATTACTTGAAAATCAAAGGAAGAGTACATTGAAGATTATATTGCAAATATGAGACACAAATTTTATTTGCTTTACGTCAAACCCGATGCAGTTGACGTCAAATGCTCAAGGAAAACAATTAAGTGTCAACACGGTAAAAGACACTGTCTCCCATTTGAATTGCATTTTTTTTATGCTAATGAGTTTTATCTCAGTCTCTGTCAAGAGCATCCGAAAGGATGAATTCTCCAAAACAAACCACAGGTGCGGACGACATCAAAAGGGACGCAGCACAACGTGGAACTCCTTCTTAGCAGCGAACTGGGACATAGTCCAAAGAGGAGTGCAAAACTCTTAGGACGCGAGCAGAGGAACGACTTCCACCACAATCAAACCACACCCCTATCAGAAGGCATGTGGGTTTATCTTTGGGTTTGTCAGTTTCAGTTTCGCATCCGAAAATTTAGGTCTCTACCGGAAGCAGCTTTCCAATCTGAGTGACAATACACCAAGATCTTTGGAAATTATGTCTATGTAAGTTCTTACTTATGGATGTGAAGAGCTCCGCATTCATGGCTGAGAGGTTGCAAGCCTCTTTTTCATACTCGACTAACTTGTCACTCTTCTAGAACCGTATGTTATCTAGCATAATAGATTTTCTTTTCAACCGATCGAGTCGAACTACAAACAGCTTGATTCCTTGAGTTGAGGATATGTAGGCGGGATCAGGGTTGAAAACTCGGTTGTATTCCAACATCCTTCCTTAAATCTTATTCCCAAGCATTCTGGTCTCTTCATAATTCGATATCGGGGTAGCTTTTGAATTCTTTCAAAAATCATGCTACAAATCAGGCGTATCGAACTACAAGTGGTCTGAATTCTCATTTACCCTGAGAAATGTAGGAAGCCCGAATACCGAGATTCGGCCATAATTCCTGAAGTCCGTACCAAAATCCCTTTTCTAAAGAGATGGATATGTGGTCGGTCAAAATTGGATTTGTCAATTTCGTTTTCCTCGAATTTCTTTCATCAATCCCAGTCAAACGAGGGACAGTTGTTGACACCCAATTTTGGACCTCCACAATAAGATTAATCATCAAGCTTCTTAAAATTCCAAACTATTTGAAATAATTGATTTTATAAAATTCAAAATATTTTCAAGTTAGTTTCATGTAATTTTGTCACTTTTGGAATTTTTAAATAATATATATATATTTTATATAATTAGCGTATTTTATAAATATTCGAAAATCATCTCAAAAAGATTTTATTTTAATTAAATATTTGGTTAATTAGTTTAGTTATATGATAGTTTATATTTTTTAATCATTCGGTTTATAATTAAGTTAATTATTTCATTTCGTTAAGTTTAAGAAGCTCCCTAATTAATCCTATTTAAATTCATCTTAAATTTTAACCAAATTTGCAAATTAAATTCAATTCGGCTATATTGTGAATTCTATATATGGCTATAGTTGCAATCCATTTAGCCATTTTGTATTTGCAAATCTAACCTCTTTTTTACCTCACTTTAGACCCACTTGAAACCAAACTTGGTCCATTTTTCCTTCACTGTAGCCCATCTGTTCTATTTCAATTTCCAGCCCACCTTTCTAACCCAAAACCGGCCCAATTTACTCTTACTCCCAATTCAAATTCACCAAACGATACATACAACAACAACAGCGACCCAGACCCCTGTAAGTCATTCTTCTCTCTTGCTAAGAAACCCAGAAAACTCGCGAACCAGCCCAGAAACCCAGCATCGACCCGAATCCAGC
>JAJOOD010015250.1:0-21594 GCA_029582525.1 Solanum tacnaense | reverse complement strand
CATTAGGTCTACCGATTCAATGTTCATTAAGACAAGATATTTTAGTTACAAAGAAGGGGATGCCCTAAGCCTACCAATTCAAGATGTAACAATCAAGATCACTTTCATTTACACAAGAAGAGGATGCCCTAAGCCTACCAATTCAAGATGTATCATTACATTGAAGAAACCTTTCACATATATCATCATCATTCATAAGTGTATAATTGAGAATAACCTTTCAATAATAACACAATTTCATTGTAGACATGATCACATTAGTTTCATTGAAATCACAAAGAATATACATAACATCATGATTGTACATAAATTCTTCATACTTTTCCCTTCAAGTCCATGAATCACAATTCACCAACACACCTAGAATACTACAATTTAGGGATGAATAATGACATAATTCAATAAACTAGATCAATATTGACTTAATCTCTTCACATGCTTCCATAATCAATCAATCCCAAATCAGAATTCACAATTTAGTATTGGGGGAATCATGTGTTCATAGGGGAATTTCATCATAAATCAACATTAATTCCCCAATTTAATCATAATCCATCATAAATAAACCTTTGAAAACATTTTGAAATTGAACCCATGACTTAGATTTAAACCCTAACTTTTGGGGGAATTTGGAAGCTTTGAAATCATGTTTTGAAGGTACTCTATGGGTGAAAGCTACCCATAGATGAAAACTACCATGCCTTGATTGAAGAAAATCCACGAAATTGAGTGAGAAATATGAACTCTTGAACTCCAAACCTTGACTTCTTCTTCTCCAATGGAGATTTCTAGAGAGAGAATTATTTGGAGAGGAGGTAGTTTCTATTTTTGAGTTTTTGGGAATAATAAATTGTAAAGGGGTGTTTAATAGTTTAAAAAGGATTAAATAACTCTAATTAATCAAAACAAACCGAACCTTAACTCAACTAACCACCCTAGGAATTTACTAAGTTACCCCTCAAGTGGCCGAGCTTGGGCAGATTTACAGGTGCCATCCACGCCCCTATACCTACAGACCGTGGGTGCATTGACGCCTCATCCTGCAGGTCCGTGGGTGTGTTCATAAACTTGTCATCTTGGGGCCTGACCCACGACCCCCACCTACGGGGCGTGGGTCCACATATTGTCCGTAGGTGGCCCTAAATTGGCAGCTTGGGCAGATTTGGGGAGCTCTGGGGGTTAGGCTTTAGGGTCCTCCTCAAGGACCCTTAGTTGATCCGTGGGGAGTCGTACCTTGATGTTTAACCCCTAAACCCCTCAGTATAAGCTCGGGAACTCATTTTACAAGATAAAAACCCACATCAAACTCAACAACACATTCGTAAGGCTCTAGTTTCACCTACTAGTTTTCCGATTTGTAACAACATAGATGATGATCATGAGATGTGATGCTTTGAGATTAAATCCTAGAATATGAATTATTGATTGTTAATGTTGTAGTATGGAAGGGATACTTCCTACAATGAATTGCTAAGTATGAATGTGAAAGGCTTACTCACACAGATGATTCTAGGTTGAAAGGATTGCTCACCTAAAATGAATTTAGACTAAAAAACTATGTAAATGATGAGGCTAGAGGCGACTACCCTTGACCTCCATATATGAAGGATATGTGGTGATTTCCCATACTCCTTAGAATTGAACAAGAGGTAATTCCCCACGTTCATACTATGATGAATGGACATGGAGGCGAGTACCCTTGATCCATATGAAATGATGTTGAGGTGAGTACCCGTGTCATATGATGTGATTGTGGAGGCTAGTACCCATGATCTTAAAGTAAGGCAAGAGGCGAATACCCATAGGCCTTTATAAGTTAGGCAAATAGGCAAATCCCCATGTCTTTTAAATTAAGTATAAATAATGTGATTATGTTATGAAGATGATTAGCTTGGAGTGTTGCTTGGTATGCCTTCCATGATGTAAGCATGACTAGAGGCAGATGACCCAAGTCTTGACTAAGGATATGTTGATGTTATTTAAAAAGTATTCCTCTTTTACTATGATGATTTATGTTCACTGATTATGCTTATGGTTTATATTGACTAACCATTATGTTTATGCTAGCCATCATATTTAGTACATTGTTGTACTAACGCATACTCTTTCTTATATTTCTTATCAAAATGTAGGGTCCGACGATATTGATTCTCACATTCGTGGCTAGGTCCATAGTTGATTAAGGAGCGAAGATTTGGTGAGTCCTTATAACTTTGAGGATTTGGCCATCACTTTACTTAACTATTGTATGGGTTGTGTCTCATGATTTATTCATGTTGGTAAGTTGGCTTGAGACGATTGTACTAGACTTCCGCTCGTTTTATAAAGAGTTTAATTGTATTGGAATGTTTTAAATTTCCGTACCATTTTCTATTACTTTATGTTATGATATGCCAAGTGGCTTGTATGAGGCCTCTCGAGGTCTTATACGCCTTGTTACATCTAGGGGGTAACACTGGGTCGTGACACACTTAGTAATCAGAGCACAAGGTTTAGAATGGTTCTAGGATGTCTCAAGCCATGTCTAGTATAGTCTTGTTCATAAGTGTGAAGCGCGCCACATTTATGAATGAGAGACTATTAGATGTTTAGGAAATTTGACTTCTTCATTTCTCTAAGTCATGCCACAGAGTTTAACTCTCTAAAGACTTGTTCCTAATCCTTGCCCGATGGTTTTCAGGATATAACTACTAGAAGGGCAGCTAGAAGGATGAAGGGAGACAATGTTGATCAAGAAGTTCCTCCCCAAGCTCCTCCTCAAGCTCCGATTGATCCTTTGCCTGAGAATGTAACAAATGTGGAGTTTAGGTCGACTTTCCAAGTGTTGGGTCAAGCTGTGACGGCTTAACCCAATAGAGAAGTGGTAGCCCTCGTGAACCCAAATGTGGGTATGACGGCGGCAAGATTGAGGAACTTTACAAGGATGAACCCTCTGGAATTTTATGGCTCCAAACTGAAGGAAGATCTTGAAGAGTGACGAGGTCTATAAGATACTTGCTATTATGGGAGTGACTCCGGTAGAGAAGGGGGAGTTGCACAGATTTGGTTTAATCAATGGAAAGAGGCAAGGCCGGAAGGAGCGGGTCTTATAGAATGGGAAAGTTTCAAAAGTGCTTTTCTTGATAGATTTTTCCCTCTTGAGATGAGAGAGGCCAAGGTGCTCTAGTTTATCAACCTTAGTCAAGGAAATATGAGTGTAAGGGGAGTATGCTTTGAGGTCCACTCAACTATCCAAATATGTTCCTTCTATTGTGGTGGATCGTAGGGTCAAGATGAATAAGTTTGTGTCGAGGGTGTCCGACATGGTAGTCTAAGAGTGTCGCACCGCTATGCTTGTCAATGACATGAACATTTCTCGCCTTATGGTGCATGCCCAAAAGATCTAGGGAAGCAAAAAGGACAATAACGGATGATGGCAACTTTTCACATTCTAGGTCCAGTGGACGGGGTCGTTCAAGGTTCCAGCAAAAGTTCTCCGGGAAAGGTTCTTCTAGTGCTCCTCCAAGGTCTAACAATGAAAGGGTGTCTAACCCAAAACCTCAATGAGATGGTAATAGGTCTTCGATGCCTACTTTTGCTAAATGTGGAAGAAATCATAAAGGGAAGTGTTTAGCGGGTTCTAATGCTTGCTTTGGTTGTGGGAAAACCAATCACAAAATAAGAAATTGTCCTTCGATGGCTAAGAATGAGGGAGATAATCGTCATAGGGCTCAACCCTACCCTTCATCCGGTCCAAGTGGTTCGGGCGGGAATGTTCCCAAGCAAAACCTATTCTATGCTCTCCAAACTAGAGGTGATCAAGAGAGTTTCCCTGTCACGACCCAAGGGTAACCCCAAGATGTGACAAGGCGGACTCAACCCCGAAAGGGGTCTTATACAATCCCCTTAGCATATCATAACATACAATAAAAGAAATTATGAGGAATTTAAAACTTTATCCATACAATCGAAGTCTTTTATAAAAGCAAGCGGAAGTCTAGACTTGTCTCAATTAGCCATCTAATATAATCTTTGAATAAAATAGGGACACAACCCTTACAATATAGTATGAAAATGAAATAACTAGAAAGAAACTACAAATGACTCATACGTCCTCGAACCATGAGGACTCACCACAAGGTAGGAGATTAGTCGATCCAACCTAGAACCAAAAGAAGATCGCCTTAAGAACTGGACCCTACACTTGTAGAAAAACATAGGAAAATATGGGTTAGTACAAAAATGCACTAAGTATGATAGCCATGCATAAAATCATGAAATCATGCTAAAAGGACATTTTAGTTGAAAAACATGCTTTTTACCAAGTTTGAGAATTATCATGAACTTTAGTGTAAGAGCATAAGTCATAAGCATATTCAACATATAGATCATCATAGCATAATAGAACCATCTCATAAGTAACCCTAAGTCATACTTGTGCAATGCATAGATAAGATCCCATAATCCCATCTACACTAAGAACCACTTTTAGGCCACCATAGTCATACTTACCATCCTTTGATCTCATCCTTACTTTAATACTCATAGATAAGGAAAGCATTCACCTTTAACAAGTCATATCAAGAAAAGCAACAATCCAAGTTAAGCATCCATCATTACCAATAGCCTTCATATAAACATACTTAGTAGCATCATCATAAGCATATTCATCTAAAAAATCATCATATGATAAAAGGAACACACCATAATTACTCTCAAAGCCTACTTGTGCAATGCATGAATGAGATCCCATACTCCCACCCACACTAGCTAGAGCTTCTTGAGAAGACATAGTTCATAATCATTCATTCTGGGGAAAAGCCTTAACCAACATAGACCATGTAAGCTAAACATTGAATCCAGTGTTACCCACACCGAAAAGGGTGTCCTACTAGCCTAAGGTAGAACTATTAACTTAGCTTAGGTGGATCCACTAGCTAAAGACCTATGAGGGCACATAAATATAATATAAGGAGATTGCTACTAAATACCCCACCTCAACTCATGTATGGACATGCATCTCAAGAGATTGCTTCTAGAACCCCCTCCTCAGCTCACGTAAGGGATTCCATCTCATATCAATATCCACTCGGTGCTAAGCATTATTCCCACGGAGTACTTATCATTTCATTACTTGAGTTCATTATTATGGAAGAATGTATCAACACTCAATCCAACACCATTCATAAGATAGCTCCTAGATTCGATAGGTGAGAATACCCTTTCAACCTAAGAATCCCCATATTCTGAGAAAATCTTTCACAACATATCATAATTCATAAGTGTATAATTGAGAATAGCCTTTCAATCAACACAACATCATTATCATAATCATGGAAGCTTCATTCATACTTCATTAATAAGTGTGTGAGAGAGAATATCCTTTCAACATCACCACCATTACATCATAGTCATAATCACTCTACTCTCAAAATGTTCTTTATAGCATATTCATAATTCTAATAGTCATGCATAATTCTCATAATTTGCCTTTCAAGGACCATGGATCATAATTCATCAACACATCTAGAATTACTAAATTATACATGGATGATAACATAATTCAAGTAAACAATTCATTATATTCATAATTCTATAACATTCTATTCTACTTGCATCGGTCAATACCCACACTATAAGATCCAAATTGAGAAAATAGGGGAATTCATGGATTCTTGAGAAATTCATCTTAAAATCATATAAAATCATCAATATATCCATAAACAAACATAATTCAATCATTTAAAATGAATTTGAAGGGAATCCATGAGACTGAAGTCAAACCGTAGTTTTTGGGATTTCTTACTTTGAAATTAGGAGTTTTGAAGGGGCTCCATGGGTGAAGGCTACCATAGATGAAGAGCTACCTTACCTGATTGAAGAATTCCCACGAATTTGAGGAGAAAATCTTGATTCTTCCACCCTAGCTTCACCTTTCTTCTTCTTCTTCTTCCTTGGAGTTCTAGAGAGAGGATTTTGGGGAAAAGTTGGTTATTGATTTGGGTTTGGGGATTTTATGAAGTGAATGGGTTGGTTAATGACTTAAAAAAACTTATATAGGTGTATTAAAACTATATAAAACGACCTCACTTAATACTAATTAAAAAGGAAATTACCTAAAACCCCATAGCCTTAACCGCCCCAAGGACAGTTCACAAGCCTCTATCTACGACCCCACCTATGGGGAGTGGACTAACCCACAGACCGTACTGGTGGGGCATGGGTTGGAGTATACAGCCCCTAATCTTTGCCTTGACCTATGAAGCTCCACCCACGGAGTGTGGACCACCCTACCCGGGGTAGGTCCTATCCGTGGGTCCACTGTTTTGGGCAAATTGGAGGTTTGTTCTAGGGTCCTCCTCAAGGACCCTTGGTTGGTCCTCCTCAAGGACCCTTGGTTGGTCCTTGGGGAGTCGTACCTTGACGTTAAACCCCTAAACCCTTCATTCTAATTACGAGAAGCAAATTTTACGACTGTAATCCTTACGACAAGCTCTAGTTAAGCCTACTAGATTCCGGGGTGTTACATTATCTCCCCCTTGGGAACATTCATCCTCGAATGAAGATTTAGACACCTTATGGAATTAAAGACTCAAGACTAGCTGACCTTCATGCATGGAACATAAAAATAATGCACAATTCAAAGGAGGAAACATCAACTCTATCTCAAACATAATCAATGCAATACAAGGAAGTAGGAACTACATCTAACAACCCATTATGCATGGAAACTTCAACATTTCACATATTCATAAGAGGGGCTACCTTCTCCAACTAAAAGCATGCTCAACTTAATAACATGGATACAATTATGCAATTACTATCAAAAGCATACTAAAGCATGTTCATCAATTCATCTCATGAAGTCAAATATGTAACTCATACTAAATGCACAACAACATGAGGAACACATAAATCATGAGGATTCATTTTCTTGAAAATCATGACCTTCTCAAGAACATGCATACATAAGGAGATCATGGAACTCTTTATCTCAAGTTAGAATAGGAATAGATGAAGAGAGATGAGGATTTCGAGACTCTCAACAATCTTTCTATCTAAGCATACCATCTCCCCCTTGGGAGGAAGCCCCCTACTAAAATCTCAAGTATCACTTCTTTCAAACAATCCCAACCGGCAGAACCATAAACTCATAATAACCATTCCAGGTTCTAAAATCAATGGAGGTCTAACAACCATGCATCCAAACCTTACCAAGGCTAACATCAAGGTCTAAAAAGTTGAATAGGGATCTACTAAAACATTTACATCTATAGGAAACTGTTAACATACCGGTGCCTTCATCCGGAGAGACTTCTTGGTCCCTTCTAGACCGAAGAGCATAGAAGCAACCACAATTTGGAGCATTGGGATCCAGACCATTAAGAGAAGCTTGCTTGGCCTCTCTCCCTTTAGCCATGAGCATTGGGCATCTCTCATCTTGTGACCTCTCTTTCCATACCCATAGCAACCATCCGTGTCGGCTAGACTGTAACGACCCTAAAAATGAATAAGTTAAACTAGAGCCTAACGTGTGTGTGTTTGAGTTTGTTGTTAAGTTTGAGTGAGGTTTCATGTTGTTTCATGTTGTCCCGAGCTATGGTTGAGGGGTTAAATGCCAAGGTAAGACTCCCCATGGACCACCCTAGAGGTTCTTGAGGAGGACCCTAAGCTTAACCCCCAAGACCCCAAGGAAAACCAAGGCTGCCAAAAAATGGGGTGACCTACGGAAGGGGTCCACTTCCCGTGGATGGCCTCTGTAGGTCAAGGGCCCCAAAATCATGCTGCAGCCCCAGAACACAGACCAACAACATGATCCATTAATGGACTCACGGTCTGTGAGTCCAGGGAATGAATCACCATTGCAATTTTTCAAGTGGTTCGGCCTTGGTAGGGGTGGATTGGTAAATTCACCCCAAGTCCTAGTAAGTGTTTGGATGGTTATTTTAGGCTTATTAAGATATTTTAAGAGTATTAAAACCCTATTTTATATTTCATTATTCAAATTCCACAAATCAAAACCCCAAAGTTCTTCTCCCTCCTAAAATTCTCTCTCTAAACTCAAGGAAGAAGAAGGAAGCCATTGAAGCTAGGGTTGGTGATTTCCAAGTGTTTCTTCTTCAATTTTCGTGGGGAATCTATAGCAAGGTATGGTAGTCTTGATACTTGTCTAACTTTTCATTCAAGGAGCCAATTCAAAGGTGATTTCAAAGCATGAAAAAATCTGGGGTTTTACTCAATCTCATGGGTTCTTTCATCAAACATTTTCAAATGGTTTGTAATGACAAATTATGATTGTATTAGTGTTTAATTGATGATTTATAATGAAAATACTCGATGAACCCATGAATTCTCTCAATTCCTAAATTGTGCCTTTATGAAGTGGGTTTGATGATTATGAAAGCTTATGAATGAAGTATGTCTAAATTGCTTTGGATTATTGAATTGTATCATTATGTATGCCTTAATTATGGTAAATTGTTGGTGAGTTGATGATTTGTGATCATGGCCTTGAAGGGGCAAGTTATTCCCAATTACTCGTTATAATAGAATTGTTCTTGAGCTATTGATCCACTTGACAAGTGGAGGTGTTTAATTACTATGTATGCTTATGAAGTGAAGTATATGTGTGTGTTTACTACAGATGTATTATGATCAGGTTTAGAAGGAAATTGTATGAATGATGATGATTATGTGAAAGGTTATTCTCACATACACTCAAACTCATGAATGAATAATGAATGAAGTTTCTATGATAATGTTAATGATGATGAGTCTATTGAAAGACTATTCTCAATTGTACTCTAATGAATGATAATGACTTGTTGTGAAAGGACTTTCCACAATAAGGGGATTCTTAGGTGAAAGGCCATTCTCATCTTTGAATCTATGAGCTTTCCAATGAATGAATGAATGTTGGGTTTGGGATGGATGCTCATTCGGGAGTTGAGGCGGAGTGTCTAGTAACAATCTCTTATCCCATAATGAACTAATGTAATGAATGTAATGTACTCCGTGGGGAATAATTCTAAGCACCGAGTGGATATGAATTGAGATAGATGCTCCGGGAGTTGAGGCGGGGTATCTAGTAACAATCTCTTGATATGGATGCTCATTCGTGAGTTGAGGCGGAGTATCTAGTAGCAATCTTCCTATCCCTTAATTATGTGCCCACATAGGTCTAGCTAGTGGATCCACTTAAGCTAAAGAACAATGGTCCTACCTTAGGCAAGTAGGAATCCCTTATCCGGTGAGGGTGACACCGGGATTCCATGAATTGCTCACATGGTCTATGTTGGTTAAGGATTACCCCCACAAAGAATGTTAATGAACTATGGCTTCTTAAGAATGCACTACTTAGTGTGGGTGGTGGTATGGGACGCCATCTATGCATTGCACAAGTAGGCTTTGAGAGAGGTTGTGGTGTGCTCCTTTATAATGTTAAGTGTAATGAGTGTGCTCTTATGATGATGTTAATGAGAATGTTGGCTAAAGGTCTAATGAATGAAGGTGCTCTTAATGTAATGAAGTTAATGAAGAATGTTGACTTATATGCTTGAATGAGATGATGCATGTTATACTTGGATTGTATTATGAGTTACTTCCTTGTCATGACTTAATGAATATAAATGTGCTTTGTCTATGGTGGCTTCAAGGAGTACTTAGTGTGAGTAATAGTATGGGATGCTACTCATACATTGCATAAGTATGACTTAGAGTTGCCCTAGGTGATGGTCTTTATGTGTTGATGTGACTTATGTAATGTTTATGTCTCTTGTGTATGAGTATTGTGTGAGGATGGAAAGGTTGAATGGTAAGTTCACTTTTGGTGACCTTAATGTGGTACCTTGGTGTGGATGGTGGTATGGGACGGTATCCATACATTGCACAAGGTATAGCTTGAGGGTTACTTGAGGTGAAGGCTTAAGGTGAAGGTAAAGGTTCATATGTGGATTATGTTCTAATGTGAAAATATAACTTGTATGTTGGTTGTGACTTATATTATGCCTCATTTATCAATGTTCATGAAGTTTTACCAAAATGGCATACATCATGACTTTCAAACAAATGTCCTTTTTAAGCATGTGTTTGCATGGCTATCATACTTAGTACTTTATGTGCTAACCCATATTTTCTTTACCTTTATGAAGTGTAGGGATTGGCACTCAATTTGATTCTTCCTAGTCAAGCTTGGAATAGAGTTCTTCCAAGACATCTTTTGGTATGTCCTCATAGATCGAGGACAAGGACTTTTAATGTTTCTAGTTCTTTCATGTTTTAAGACTATTGTTAAGATTTCTATTGTAAAGGGTGGTGTCCCTATTTTTGTTCAAGATTGTGTCTAAGATGGCCATGTGAGATATAGACTTCCGCTTGCGTTTAAATATTGTTTTTGAATGTTAGATTGAATGGTTTTAAGTAAAATTTTTTAAATTCCGTACTATTTCTATTACCTATGCAATGAATAAGCTATGAGTCTTGTATAAGACCCCTTCGGGGTCGAGTATGCCGTGTCGCATCTAGGGTCTAGACTCGGGTCGTGACATAGGCACTTACCCGCATGTTCCTTTCCAGATTTGGTACATGTAGATCTTTCAAAAGAAGAACCGCTTCCATTTCCTCCTTAAGATTTAGGGTTAGACACCCTATCCTTGTTGTCCATTAGGGAAGCATTGGAGGAATCTTGGTTGGAGAACCTCTCTTTGAACCTTGGTTGACCTTGTTCATCAGACCTAGCTCTTTTTACCTCTCTGTTCTTTCTCTTGAGCTTTGACTCCTCAATTTGTTGGGCATATACCATAAGGCATGAAATATTCATCTCACCATCTAACATTGTCGTATGACATTCTTGTTCAACCAAGTCGGACACTCCCATCATAAATTTGTTCATCTTAGCCCTTGAATCCGCTACTAGAGTTGGAGCATACTTGGATAGTTGGGTAAATTTCAAGGCACACTCTTTAACACTCATGCTACTTTACTTAAGTTTAATGAACTCTTGCATCTTAGCCTCCCTTAACTCTAGGGGAAAGAACCTATCAAGGAACGCCGATTTAAACACCTCCCACTCTATGGGATCCGCTCTTATTGGCCTCTCATCCTTCCATTGCTTATACCATACTTGAGCAACATTCTTTAATTGATAAGAGGCTAGCTCCGCTTTTTCTACCGAAGTCACCCCCATGAAATCAAGTATTTTGTAAACCTCATCCACAAATTCTTGATCATTCTCTTCCACTTTAGAGCCATGGAACTCGGAAGGGTTCATTCTAGAAAAATCCCTAACCCTTGAAGCGGCTGAATTCACATTAGGGTTCACATGAGTCCCAACATCTCTATTGGCTTGGGCCATCATGGCTTGAGCCAATATTAGAAAAGCCGACCTAACCTCCACATCCGACATAGCCGAAGAATTAATCGGAGCTTGATTAGCTTGAGGATATTGATTCACTTGAGGAACTTCTTCATTGACATTGTCACCCATTCTTCTTGAATTAGCCCTTCGTGTATTCATATCCTAAAGACACAAGAGAAGGATTAAGTTAGGGACTTTATAGAGTTAAACTCTATGGCACGACTTAAGAGTGATGAAAGAAGTGTAGTTTCCTAAACATCTTATAGCCTCTCATTCATAAATGTGCCACACTTCACACTATTAACAAGACTCTACTAGATGTGGCTTATGAGACTTCATCCTAGAATCATTCTAAACCTTGTGCCCTGATACCAAGTTTGTCACGACCCAGGGGTACCCCCTAGATGTGACAAGGCGTACTCAACCCCGAAAGGGGTCTCATACAAGCCCCTTAGCATATCATAACATATGATAAAAGAAATGATGTGGAATTTAAAACTTTATCCATACAATAGAAGTCTTTTATAAATGCAAACGGAAGTGTAGACTTGTCTCAATTAGCCATCTAATACAATCTTTGAACCAAATAGGGACACAACCCTTACAATATAGTCCAAAAATGAAATAACTAGAAAGGAATTACAAATGACTCATACGTCCTCGAATCATGAGGCTCACCACAAGCTAAGAGAATAGTCGATCCAAGCTTGAACCAAAAGAAGATCGCCTTAAGAACCAGACCCTACACTTGTAGAAAAATGTAGGAAAATATGGGTTAGTACAAAAATGCACTAAGTATGATAGCCATGCATAAAATAATGATAACATGCTTAAAAGGACATTTTAGTTGAAAAACGTGCACTTTACCAAGTTTGAGAATCATCATGAACTTAAGTGTAAGAGTATAATTCATAAGCATATTAAACATATATATCATCATAGCATAATTGAACCATCTCATAAGTAACCCTAAGTCATACTTGTGCAATGCATAGATAAGATCCCATAATCCCATCTACTCTAAGTACCACTTTTAGGCCACCATAATCATACTTACCATCCTTTGATCTCATCCTTAGTTTAATACTCATAGATAAGGAAAGCATTCACCTTTAACAAGTCATATCAAGAAAAGCAACAATCCAAGTTAAGCATCCATCATTACCAATAGCCTTCATATCAACATACTTAGTAGCATCATCATAAGCATATTCATTTCATAAATCATCATATGATAAAAGGAACACACCATAACTACTCTTAAAGCCTACTTGTGCAATGAATGAATGAGATCCCATACTCCCACCCACACTAGTTAGAGCTTCTTGAGAAGACATAGTTCATAATCATTCATTCTGGGTAAAAGCCTTAACCAACATAGACCATGTAAGCTAAACATTGAATCCAGTGTTACCCACACCGAAAAGGGTGTCCTACTAGCCTAAGGTAGAACTATTAACTTAGCTTAGGTGGATCCACTAGCTAAAGACCTATGAGGGCACATAAATATAATATAAGGAGATTGCTACTAAATACCCCACCTCAACTCATGTATGGATATGCATCTCAAGAGATTGCTTCTAGAACCCCCTCCTCAGCTCATGTAAGGGATTCCATCTCATATCAATATCTACTCGGTGCTAAGCATTATTCCCACAGAGTACTTATCATTTCATTACTTGAGTTCATTATTATGGAAGAATGTATCAACACTCAATCCAACACCATTCATAAGATAGCTCCTAGATTCGATAGGTGAGAATACCCTTTCAACCTAAGAATCCCCATATTCTGAGAAAATCTTTCAGAACATATCATAATTCATAAGTGTACAATTGAGAATAGCCTTTCAATCAACACAACATCATTATCATAATCATGGAAACTTCATTCATAATTCATTCATAAGTGTGCGTGTGTGTGAAATAGCCTTTCAACAACCCCACCATTACATCATAGTCATAATCAGTCTACTCTCAAAGTGTTCTTTAAAGCATATTCATAATTCTCATAGTCATGCATAATTTTAATTGTTAGGACCATGTATCATAATTCATCAACACATCTAGAATTATTACAATAGACATGGATGATATTATAATTCAAGTAATCAATTCATTACATTCATAATTCTATAACATTCTACTTGCATCAATCAATACCCATACTTTAATATCCAAATTGAGAAAATAGGGAAATTTATGGATTCTTGAGGAATTCAACTTAAAATCATATAAAATCATCAATATATCCATAAACAAATATAATTCAATCATTTAATACGATTTTGAAAGGAATCCATTAGATTGAAGTCAAACCTTAGCTTTTGGGATTTCTTACTTTGAAGTTGGGGGTTTTGAAGGGGCTCAATGGGTGAAGGCTATCCATGGATGAAGACCTACCATACCTTATTGAAGAATTCCCACGAATTTGAGGATAAAATCTTGATTCTTCAACCCCAGCTTCACCTTTATTCTTCTTCTTCTTTGGAATTCTAGAGAGAGGATTTGGGGGAAAAGTTGGTTATTGATTTTAGTTTTGGGATTTTATGAAGTGAATGGGTTGGTTAATGACTTAAAAAAAAACTTATATAGATGTATTAAAACTGCACAAAACGACCTCATTTAATACTAATTAAAAAGGAAATTACTTAAAACCCCCTAGGCTTAACCACCACTAGAACAATTCACAGGCCTCCATCCACGACCCCTACCTACGGGGTGTGGACTGACCCACAGATTGTACTAGTGGGTCGTGTGTAGGGGTCTTCAGACCCTAATATTGTCCTTGACCCGCGAGGCTCCACTCGCAGAGTGTGGACCACCCTACGGGGCGTAGATCCCATTCATGGGTCCACTGCTTTAGGCAAATTGGAGGTTTGTTCTAGGGTCCTCCTTAAGGACCTTTGTTTGGTCCTTGAGGAGTCGTACCTTGACGTTAAGCCACTAAACCCTTCATTCTAAGTACTAGAAGCAAATTTTATGACTTTAATCCTTATGATAAGCTCTAGTTAAGCCTACTAGTTTCGGGGGTGTTAATCCCCATATGTGGTGACTGGTATGTTAAAAGTTTTCCAAATAGATGTGTATGATTTACTTGATCCATGTGCTACTTTGTCCTTTGTGACCCCTTGTGTAGCTATGAGGTTTGATGTGCTCCCCGATGTGTTGAAACCTTTTTCTGTCTCTACCTATGTTAGTGATTATGTGGTGGCTAAGAGGGTCTATAGGAGATGTCCCATTTCCTTATCCCATAGAGTTACTCTTGTTGACTTGATAGAGCTTGACATTTTAGATTTTGATGTTATCTTGGATATGGATTGGTTGCATTCCTGTTATGCCTCTAATGATTGTAGGACTAGAGTGGTTCAGGTTCAATTTCCAAATGAGCCTATCCTTGAGTGGAAGGGGGGAAATTCTATGCCTAGAGGTCAATTTGTTTCTTACCTTAAAGCTAGGAAAAGGATTTTTAAGGGTTTTATCTATCATATAGTGAGGGTGAGGGATGTGGATTCCGAAATCCCTATTCTTGAGTCGGTCCCCATTATGAAGGAGTTTCCAAAAGTTTTTCCCGATGATTTACCCGGCATTCCTCCTGAAAGGGAAATAGAGATTGGAATGGACCTTCTCGCAGATACGCAACTTATCTCTATTACTCTTTATAGAATGGCTCCGGTGGAACTAAAGGAGTTGAAAGATCAGTTGAGGGATTTGTTGGATAAGGGTTTCATCCAACCTAATATCTCTCCATGGGGTACTCCCGTGTTGTTCCTTAGGAAAAAGGATGATTCTCATCATATGTGCATCGACTATAGACAGTTGAACAAGGTGACTATGAAGAACAAGTATCCTCTTCCAAGGATAGAGATCTATTTGACCAACTTCAAGGGGCTAGTTATTTCTCTAAGTTTGATCTCCAATTGGGTTATCACCAATTGAGGGTTAAAGAGTAAGATATTCCAAAAACGCGTAACACCCCATATTTTAGTGAGTTGAACTAGTGTGTTGTAAAGTCTTGTAGTGGAGTTTTGGAGTGTCGTATGAGGGTTAAAATCAAGACAAATGACTCCTGTACTTAGAATAACATGTTTAGGGGTTAAACGACCGGGTACGACTCCCCAATGACCACCCAAGGGGTCCTTGAGGAGGACCCCAACACGGCTCAAAAAGCTGTCAAAACAGCTTGGTTCACAAGACCTATTCACACTAGTAGATCAACCTACGCCCCGTAGGTCAGGCCTGAGTTGGCCTGCAACTTTTGAGCCTCTGATCCAAATGATGGACCCAAACCACGTCCAGTAGACCCATCCACGGTTCGTGGATGGGGTCTCGTGAGTGCTGCCAGTTTTTGGTAAATTAGTTTTAAGTGAGGAGTTGAGGGTAGTTTAGGGATTAAGAGGGGCGATTAGTTAGTTAATTAACCTCCTATAAATAGTTAATATACCCTAAGCTAATCACTTTAACTCATTCATCTAAAGACCCCAAAACTCTCTCCAAAAAATCATCTCTCTAGAATAAAAGAAGAAGAGAAGAGAAGAGGGCAGCAACCTTGGGCGATTTTCCCCATTGATTCAACCTTTTTTTAGGGATTTGATTGAAGGTATGTGAAGCTTGATCATCCGTGGGTTCTTCCACCCATGGAGCTCTCATAGTTTGCCCCACTTGTGAAATCAAAAACTCCATTCTAGCTAGGGTTCTGCTTGCATTGTGGATAGGGCTTGGGTGTGATTCCAATCTAGTGGATATCACCCAATTATGATTGATTTAGCTTTGATTAATGATAATGTGATGATTTCATGTGATTTCTATGATGAACCCTAATCTAAGTTGATGAATGTGATTTTTGTGGGTTTATGCCATTAGAGGCAAAATTGAAGGTTCTAAAGTGATCTTCCTATTTCAATGTCTTGAATACTAATTGATCATAGTTAGTATCATCTAATAATGAATTGAACTAGACTTGATTTAATAGGAAGGATCTTGACTTGTAATGTTAGAATTGAACCTTTATGATCAATTAAGACTAGAATCACCTAATAATGAAAGATGTGGTCAAATTACCTTGACATTTAGGTATAAAGAAGAGATTAATAAATGAACCTTGAGAGTAGGGTTTGTGACCACGATAGTTAGGGCTTTAGGGTGAAACTAATGTGATTAACTATTGATGTAAAGGCTTGAGAGAAAAGTCTAAAAGAGAATAGAAGTCTAATAGGTGGAATTGTGGTGAAAGTCCTATACTCACCTAACCTACCTTAGGAATTCTTGATAGAAGAAAGTGATTGAATCACTTGAACATGGATTGATTGCCAAGGACATCCTTCCATGAGAGATGAGTGTTAAACAAGGCTTAACAAGTAAGCCTTGAGGTGTATGCTTGGCCTCAAGTGGATACTGAAAATGAGGTGGACTGTTACACAAGATAGGGTTCAGACTCCAAGAAGAAAGGAGAGCCACACCTAGTTGATGTGAGGACTATCTAAGTTAAAAAGGGGAACTCTTACATAGTAGAGTGTGGGTTTTCCCAAAGTTAGGTCTCATGAGATGGGAACCTTCACATAGTTGAGTTAAGGTTCTTAGTAGCAATCTCCATATCATATGAACTAAGACATGCTTGAGAAGTATCTCATAGTGTTCTAAAGCATAATTGAACTAAGACTACTTAATAAAGTACCTCATAGTGTTCTAAAGTTAAAGAGAGGAACTAGGTTCCAAACCAAGAAATGTTAGCATGAGGACCTAAAGGTAGTACTTAGCATGTATAGTATTATGGGGTGATATGCATCCATTGCACAAATATGACTTAGGGTCATTAAAGAGAAATATTGAGATAAGATTGTGCTAGAGTTGCCTTTCCTAGTTATAGTTGGCTAAAGGTTAGAGATTCCCTTAGTTATGAGAGTTAAGCTAATAATGAGGCCAAAGTAGGGTGAATATGACTAGGATTACTTCAAGGCTATGCTTAGTGTGAAGGGTAGTATGGGATGGCTTTCATGCATTGCACAAGTGTGTCTTGGGGTTACTTAGAAGTATGGTACCCTTATGGCATAATGAAGCTTAAAAGTTGACCTTTGTACATAGATTATAATTGAGATGACATGAAGGCCTAAGTCTTGAATATGAAGGTGGACTATGCCCAAGAATGACCAAAGAGAGGTACTTATCTTGGATGGTAGTATGGGATGCTATCCTTGCATTGCACAAGTATACTTGGAGGTGGCTTGTGAAGTAGTTCTCTTGTATTGTGAAGGACTTAAGGTTGAAGTATGTAACCATGAAAGTCTAAGTAAAGACTATGCCATGAACAATATGTATCTCCAATGCTCGTTAAATATATCTTATGTTGACTTGTGTTTATATGATGCTTGTGTTAATGATTATTCTATGGCTATGTTGATTGTGTTATGACCATGTTAATATCTCATATGCTTATGTCTTATGTTGACTAACCATTTGAGATGCTCTTATGATGTTGTGCTAGCTTCATACTTGGTACATTTTGTACTAACGCATATTGCCTACATTCTAATTAATGTAGGGTTTGGAGACTCAAGAGCTACTCGGAGTTAGGTTTCTAGAAGTTGCAGGAAGTTGAAGATCTTGGTGAGTCCTCATAGTTTCGAGGACAAAACCCACCTTTACCTTTATGTCTTTTATTTTCATGTTAAGACTATTGTATGGGCTGTGTCCCAAGAGGTTATTCTAAAAGTTGTATTAGATGGTTTGAGACAAAGTGTAGAAAGTCTTCCGTTTGTTTTTATGAAAAATGACTTCGATTGTAAAAG
The DNA here is from genome assembly GCA_029582525.1 of Solanum tacnaense. Classification (NCBI taxonomy): domain Eukaryota; kingdom Viridiplantae; phylum Streptophyta; class Magnoliopsida; order Solanales; family Solanaceae; genus Solanum; species Solanum tacnaense. Next base: position 3,475 of record JAJOOD010015250.1, on the reverse strand, counting down.
TTTTAAATTTTCCCATATTTTCTATTATCTTGTGTTAAGAATGTGCTAAGGGCTTGTATGCGACCCCTTCGGGGTCAACTACGCCATGTTACGTCTAGGGGGTACCCCTTGATCGTGACAAACTTGGTATCAAAACATAAAGTTTTGGGATAAATTTTAGGATGTCTCAAACCACGTCTAAGTAGAGTCTTATTCATGGGTGTGAGTCATGACACATTTATGAATAGGAGGCTATTGGATGCTTAGGAAAAGTCTCACTTCTTCATTCTCTTAGTCGTTCTATAGAGTTTGGCTTTAGTAGGCTTTCTTCTAATGTTTGCCTATGATTTTTCAGGTTATGGCAAATACAAGGGATAATGCTAGGAGAGAAGGAGAAGACAATGGGGTTCAAGAGGTTCCTCCTCAAGTTCCACATCAAGCTCCTCCTTAAGCTCCAAATGACCCTCCAATTGGGAATGCCACTCTTGAAGAGTTTAGGACTTCTATGCAACTATTGGATCTAGCCTTGACGGCACAAGCCAATAGAGAGGTGGTGGCTCTGGTAAACCCTATAAGGGGAATGGGTGCTTTTAGGGTAAGAGAGTTCTTAATGATGAACCCTCCAGAGTTCTACGGCTCCAAGGTGGAAGAAGATCCAAATGGGTTCATAGAAGAGGTTTATAAGGTGCTAGCAATCATGTGGGTGTCCTCTATTGAGAAAGCGGAACTAGCCGCCTATCAATTGAAGGACGTTGCCCAAATTTGGTATGAGCAATGGAAAGATAGTAGGGCGATAGGAGCGGGCCCTATAGAGTGGGAAGCTTTTAAATCGGAATTTATAGATAGGTTCTTTCCTCGGGAGTTGAGGGAAGCCAAATTGGGAGAATTTATCAACCTCAAGCAAGGTAGTATGAGTGTTAAGGAATACTCTTTGAAATTCACCCTTTTGTCTAAGTATGCTCCAATCTTGGTAGCTAATCCTAGGGATTTGATGAATAGGTTTATGACGGGGGTGTCCGAGTTGGTAGAAGAAGAATGTCGTACGACAATGCTTGTTGATGAATTGGATATCTCACGCCTTATGGTGTTTGCCTAACAGATAGAAGAGTCAAAGATCAAGAAGATGAATAGGGAGGTAAAGAGGGCTAGGACCAATGAAGGGAACTTTTCTAATGTTAAGTCCGAGGGACAAGATAGGCCTAGGACTAAACCAAGATATTCCGGCCAAGTTCTTCCAACACCTCTAGGTTTGAGAAGGAGAAGGGTAGTGGGTCTCTATTTCCCAAGCCTACTTGCTCCAAGTGTGGGAGGATTCATTATGGTAAATGCCTAACTGACATGGATGGTTGCTATGGGTGTGGGAAGGATGGGCACAAAATGAGAGATTTTCCGATTCTTAAGGCTATGGGAAGGAAGGATAAGAAAGTTGCCTCTAGTGATCCGGAAGAGGGTACTCAAAAGAAGAATAGGTTTTATGCTCTCCAATCTAGAGAAGATCAAGAGTTATATCCTCATGTCCCTTTCCGGTGTGAGGGCATTTGGATACTTTTTGTTGAGCTTGAACTTGCACAAGTAGCAAGTATTGCGAGCATGAGAATATTTGGTAATGGTGTGTCACAACTTGAATCTTTGAGTACACAATTGATTCTTACATAAGTAATTTAAATCTTGTTGTGTGCATTCATGATTGAGTCTTGTGTAGCACTGTTTGAGACATCCTTTTTGAACGGGTGAACTTAAGCTTGCTTGAGGACAAGCAAAAGTTTAAGTTGGGGGTGTTGATGAGTCCACAAATTGGACTCATTTAGGGATGTATTTTGATAGAAATAGTGTCCTCAAATGTTTATTTTGTCTCAATATCTGATGAAAACTCTTAAGTTTCAGGTATTTGAAGTTTTAGTGGAATCATGGACACTTAGGCGCAAAAAGGAACAAAAAGGCTGAAAAGAATGAAGAAGCTGAAGCCTGAGCATCACCAAGCACACTTGGCAATTCGCCGAAGGGACGCACTCCGCCCTTTGTTCTAGTATGCGAAGCCCTGAAGGAGCAGGATAAAAAAGGCGATGAAAGGAAGAGTCAGCGTTTCGCCGATTAATTCCGCGAAGCAGTACTATGTCACCCAATGACACAGAGCACAACGATGCAGAAGGCTAGTGCAAGACGACGACAAACTACACCAAAGGGCGAATTGCCGAGTTAATCAGCGATTCCGACTAACCTCGCCGAAAGATCCGCCAACACTATTTTCTGAAGTCTATAAATACTAAATTTGTTATTAATTTTTAAGAGTGGAACATTTATTTTAATTTTCATAATAGAATAGTACTTTTTAGATATTTTCTCTCAAGTTTGGAGAGGATTTTTTGGGAGACTTGAAGAAAGAAGGATTTCATCTTTCCCAAGTTGGAAGTGGGTCTTCTCCATTCTTCTTCCTTTTCTTAAATCAAGGTTTAGTTCCTTATACCCATTTGATTTTAGTTTCATTTTAGGTGAATTTTGTTTTTTCTTGATGTGTGGATAAAAACCCCCATTCTTGGGGTGTGATTTAGCAAATATGTGTTGATATTATTATTGGGTTTTGCTTGCTGATAGGTTACATGTATTTTACTGGTGATTTCACTTAGTGGTTGTGGTTTAATTTAATGGGTTTGTAGTTGCAAATACAAAACCACCCATGTGTTTTCGGCTTACCCAAGAGGGAGGTCGCGAAACCAAGACCGCTAGACTGATGGCCTAAGGAGTAGGTCGACATGAGGTTCAGCCTGATAGGGTGAGCTCTAGTTCCATATCCTAACAGTCAGCTCGAGAGAGTGAGTGGGGTAAGGCGTAGGCTGACCTTCATGCGGCAAATGGGTGTCCGAGAGGAACGCATTTGAAACAGGGTAAATTGCTGATATGCTCAAATTACACTTCCCTACAGAAGCATAAGCGATCGTTATCAAGTAAAGAACACAACTTGTAGGTTGGGGTCGATCCCATGAGGAAAATGGTTTAGACCTTACTTTAACCAACCATTATATTCAATTAGTCAAGTTACTTCCAGAAACAAGTAATTAAAAGGGGGGGGGGGGGTTTGTGAAACAAATTGTAAGAATTCAATAAATAATCAGTAATCAAAAGTCAGTTTTGGTTGTTATCAAGATGAGAGAAATAACTAGGGTATACGTGTTCTCCACAAGCTCATAACGGGGTAATCCTAGTAACATCAATCCTTTCCTAGTGTACTACATGCAAAGTGATAAGTTAGGTATCTCTAAATCTTTGGTCCGGCATCTAGAGAATTTTACCGCGCAACTTGGTCCGGCTACGTGTGTATAATCTACTAACCCTTACCTTTACCTTTACCTTATATTAGACAACATAATCGATGTTTGGCTTAGTTATTACTTCGCACCAATCGACACTAGCCTATTAGATAGTATCACACTAAATCTATGTTGATAATTCTTTTCTTGTTGATTACCTCCTTGGTCCGGCAAGTAGCAACAAGGCGAGT
>JAJOOD010015248.1:0-22165 GCA_029582525.1 Solanum tacnaense | reverse complement strand
TCTGTCTCATCCAACACATCACTGAATTTGCACCCCAAATATTCTGTTTTGGTCCTACTCAACCTGAAACCTTTGGACTCCAGCGTTTGTCTCCACACTTTCAACCGCGCATTAACTCTATCCCGCGTCTCATCAATCAGTACTATGTCATCCGCAAATAACATACACCATGGGACCTTCTCCTGAATAGACCGCGTCAGCTCATCCATCACCAAAGCAAACAGGAAAGGGCTTAGGACTGATCCCTGGTGCAGCCCCATCTCAACTGGGAAATGTTCTGAGTCTCCTCCAACTGTTCTAACCCGAGTCTTGACTCTGCCGTACATGTCCTTTATCGCCCTAGTATAAATCATCGGGACTCCTTTAGACACCAAGCACCTCCAGAGGACATTCCTCGGTAATTTGTCATAGGCCTTTTCAAGGTCAATGAACACCATATGTAGGTCTCTCTTCCTTTCTCTATATTTTTCTAGAATATCAAAAATTACATTTTTTCGTGACTGCCTGAAAAATAATAAAAATTTTAATTCGTAAACGTCCAAAAAATATAAAAATAAAGAAAAAGACATAAAAACACCTCAAAAAATTCCCAAATAGCACTCATCACCTTAGAATATTGATACGAATAAAATATCAAAATTTCACATGTTTTCGTGACTGCCTTAAAAATATCAAAAAATTTAATTCGTAAACGTTCAAAAAATATAAAAATCAAGAAAAAAATATAAAACACCTCAAAAAATTCCCAAATCGCACCAGTCACCTTAGAATATCGATACAAATAAACTATCTCAATTTCACATTATTTCATGACTGCCGAAAAATATAACAAATTTTAATTCGTAAACGTTCAGAAAATATAAAAATAAAAGAAACGACGTAAAAACACCTCAAATAATTTCCAAATTGCATCAGTCACCTTAGAATATCTATACAAATGAGATATCAAATTTTCACATTTTTTCGTGACTGCCCAAAAAATATAAAAAAAATTAATTCGATAAATATGAAAATAAAGAAAAAGACATAAAAGCACATCAAAAAATTCATGAATCGCACCAGTCACCTTAGAATATCGATACAAATAAAATATCTAAATTTCACATTATTTCATGACTACTGAAAAATATCAGAAATTTTAATTCGTAAATGTTCGAAAGATATAAAAATCAAGAAAAAGACATAAAAACACCTCAAAAATTTCTCGAATCGCACCAATAACCTTATAATATCAATACGAATAAAATATCACAATTTTACATTTTTTCTTGATTGCCCGAAAAATATCAAAAAATTTAATTTGTAAATGTTTGAAAATTTTAAAAATCAAGAAAATGACATAAATACACCTCAAACAATTTCCGAATGGCGCCAGTCACCTTAGAATATCGATACGAATAGAATATCAAAATTTATATTTTTTCGTGAATACCCGAAAAATATTAAAAATTTAAGTTCCAAAACTTCTGAAAAATATAAAAATCAAGAAAAACACATAAAATACCTCAAAAAATAAAAAATCGCACCAGTCACCTTAGAATATCGATACGAACAAAATATCAAAATTTCATATATGTTTTTGTCACTGCCTGAAAAATATCAAAAAATTTAATTTTTAAATGTCTGAAAAATATAAATATCATGAAAACGATATAAAAACACCTCAAAAAATTACCGAATCGCAGAAACACCTTAGAATATCGATACAAATAAAATATATAAATTTCATATAATTTTATGACTGTTGAAAAATTTCAAATTTTTTTATTCGTAAACGTTCAAAAATATAAAAATCAAGAAAAAGAGAGAAAAACACCACAAAAAAATTTCGAATTGCACCAGTCACCTTAGGATATTGGTACGAATAAAATATCAAAATTTCACATTTTTTCATGACTTCCCGAAGAATATCAAGATATTTAAATCGTAAATGTCCGAAAAATATAAAAATCAAGAAAAACACATAAAAACACCTCAACAAAATTCTGAATTGCACCAGTCACCTTAGAATATCGATACGAATAAACTATTAATATTTCACATGTTATCATTAATGCCCGAAGAATATCAAAAAATTTTAATCGTAAACGTGCGAAAAATATAAAAATCAAGAAAAAGACATAAAAACACATAAAAAAATTCCCGAATCACACCAGTCACTTTAAAATATCTATATGAATAAAATATCAAAATTTTATATTTATCGTGACTGCCCGAACAATATCAAAAATTCTAATTCGTAAACGTCTAAAATATATCAAAATCAAGAAAAAGACAGAAAAACACCTCAAAAAAATCCCGAATCACACTAGTCACCTTAGAATATTGTAACGAATAAAATATGAAAATTTTACATTATTTAGTGACTACCTGAAAAATATCAAAAATTTTAATTCGTAAACTTCCAAAAAATAAAAAAATCAAGAAAAAGACATAAACACCCCTCAAAAAATTTTGAATCGCACCAATCACCTTAAAATAATTATACAAATAAAATATTAAAATTTCATATTTTTTCCTGACCGCCTGAAAAATATCAAATATTTTAATTCATAAATGTCTGAAAAATATAAAAATCAAGAAAACGACATATAAACACCTCAGAAAATTCTCAAATCACACCAGCCACCTTAGAATATTGATACGAATAGGATATCAAAATTTCTCATTTTTTCGTGATTGCTCGAACAAATATCTAAAAATATAATTCGTCAACCTGCAAAAAATATAAAAACCAAGAAAAAGACAATAAAACACCTCAAAAAATTTCCAAATCGCACCTATCATCTCAGAACATCGATACGAATAAAATATCAAAATTTCACATTTTTTCGTGACTGCACAAAAAATATAAAAAAATTAATTCTTAAACGTTCGAAAAAGATAAAAATCAAGAAAAATACATAAAAACACCTCAAAAAATCCCCGAATTGCACCAGTCTCCTTGAAATTTTGATATGAATAGAATATCAAAATTTCACATTCTTTAGTAAATTGCCGAAAAATATCAAAAAAATTAATTCGTAAACGCCTGAAAAATATAAAAATCAATAAAAAGACATTAAAACACCTCAAAAAATCCCAGAATCGCACATGTCACCTGAGAATATCGATACAAATAAAATATCAAACTTTCGCATTTTTTCGTGACGGCCCGATAAAATATCAAAATTTTAATTTGGAAACATCCAAAAAATATATATAAAAAAAAACATAAAAACACCTCAGAAAATTTTCGAATCGCACCTGTCACCCTAGAATATCGATACGAATAAAATATCAAAATTTTAAATCTTTTCGTGATCTCCCAAAAAATATTAATAATTTTAATTCGTAAACGTCCAAATTATATAAAAATCAAGAAAAAGAGATAAAAGAAGCCTAAAAAAATTCTTGAATCGCACCACCTATCACCTTAGAATATCGATATGAATAAAGTATCAAAATTTCACATTTTTTCGTTACTGGCCGACAAATAACAAAATATTTAATTCGTAAATGTTCGAAAAATATTAAAATCAATAAAAAGAAATAAAAACACCTCAAATGATTCCAGAATCGCACATGCCACCTTAGAATATCGATACGAATAATATATCAAAATTTCACATATATTCCTGACTTTTCGAAAATATCAAAAAATTTAATTCGTAAACGTCCGAAAAATTCAAAAATCAAGAAATAGACATAAAAACAGCTTAAAATTTTTTCGAATCGCACCAGTCACCTTAGAATATTGTTACAAATAGAATATCAAAATTTCACATTTTTTTTACTGTCCGAAGAATATCAAAAATTTTAATTAGGAAGAATACGAAAAATAAAAAAATCAAGAAAAAGACATAAAAACACTTCAAAAAATTCCCGAATCGCACCAGTCAACAAAGAATATCGGCACGAATAGATTTTAAAAATTTCTCATTTTTTCGTGACTGACCAAAAATATCAATTATTTAAAATTCATAAACGTTTGAAAAATATAAAAATTCAAGAAAAAGTCATAAAACACCTCAAAAAATTCTTGGATTACACATGTAACCTTAGAATATCGATTCAAATAAAATATCAAAATTTTACATTTTTTTGTGATGGTCCAAAAAATATCAAAAATTTTAATTCGTAAACGTTCGAAATATATAAAATCAAGTAAACACATAAAAACACATCAAAAAATTCTCGTATCGCACCTGTCATCTTATAATATTGATCCAAATAAAATATTAAAATTTCACATTATTCGTGACTATCCGAAAAATATAAAATAATTTAATTCGTAAACGTTCGAAAAATATAAAAATGAAGAAAAAGACATAAAAACAACTCAAAAAACTGTCGAATCGCACCAGTCACCTTAGAATATTGATATGAATAAAATATAAATTTCACATTTTTCGTGACAGCTCGAAAAATATCAAAAATTTTAATTCGTACACATCCGAAAAATATAAAATAAAGAAAGAGACATAAAAATACCTCAAGAAATTCTTGAATCACAGCAGTCACATTAGAATATCGATAAGAATAAAATAACAAAATTTGACATTTTTTCGTGATTTCCCAAAAAATATCAAAAATTTTAATTCGTAAACGTTCGAAAAATATAAAAATCAAGAAATAAACATAAAAGAACCTCAAAAAATTCCAAAATCGCACATGTCACCTTAAAATATCAATAAAAGTATCAAAAATTCTCATTTTTTTGTGACTCCCAGGAAAATATCAAAAATTTAATTCGTAAACGTCCTAAAAATATAAATATATAAAAAAAGACATAAAAACACCTCAAAAAATTCCTGAACCACACATGTCACCTCAGAATATTGAAATGAATAAAATATCAAAATTTCATATTTTTTTGTGACTGCCCGAAAAATATCAAAAAATTTAATTCTTAAACGTGCGAAAAATATAAAATTCAAGAAAAATACATAAAAACACCTCAAAAAATTCCTGAATAGCACCTATCACCTTAAAATATCGATACGAATAAAATATCAAAATTTCACATATTTTCGTGACAGCCTGAAAAATATCAAAAAATTTAATTCGTAAATGTTCGAAAATATAAAAATCAATAAAAAGACATAAAAACACCTCAAACGATTCCAGAATCGCACATGTCACCTTAGAATATCGATACGAATAAAATATCAAATTTCACATTTTTTTCGTGACACGAAAAATTATCAAAATTTTTAATTTGTAAACATCCGAAAAAATATAAAAATAAAAAAAAAGAAATAAAAACACCTCAAAAAAATCACGAATCACACCAGCCACCTAAGAATATCGATACGAATAAAATATCAAAATTTAACCTTTTTCAGTGGCTACCCAAAAATTATCAAAAATTTTAATTCGTAAACGTCCGAAAAGTATAAAAATAAAGAAAAGACATCAAAACACCTCAAAAAATTACTGAATCGCACCAATCACCTTAGAATATCAACATGAATAAAATATCCAAATTTTAATTCGTAAATGTCCAAAACATATAAAAATCAAGAAAAAGACATAAAACACTTCAAAAAATTCTTGAATCGCACTAGTCACCTTAGAATATCGATACAAATAAAATATCAAAATTTGACATTTTTTCGTGACTTCTCGAAAAATGACAAAAAATTTAATTCGTAAACGTCCGAAAAATAAAAAAACACCTCAAAAAATCTCGAATTGCACCAGTCACCTTAGAATATCGATACCAATATATAAAATTATAATTCGTAAACGTCTGAAATATATAAAAATCAAGAAAAGGAATAAAAACACCTCATAAAAATTCTGAATCGCACCAGTCAACTTAGAATATCAATACGAATGAGATATCAAAATTTGAATTTTTTTCATGACTGCACAAAAAATATAAAAAAATTTAATTCGTAAACTCGCGAAAAATATAAAAAATCAAGAAAAACACATAAAAACACCTCAAAAAATTCCCGAATCACACCAGTCACCTTAGAATATCGATACGAATAAAATGTCAAATTTCACATTTTTTGGTGACTACCCGCAAAATATCAAAAAATTTAATTCGTAAACGTCCGAAAAATAAAAAATCAAGAAAAAGACATTAAAACATCTCAAAAAATTACCGAATCGTACCAGTCACCTTAGAATATTGATACGAATAAAATATAAAAATTTTACGTTTTTTCGTGACCACTCGAAAAATATCAAAAAAATAAATTCGTAAAACATCTGAAAAATATAAAAATCTAGAAAATGTCATAAAACACCTCAAAAAGTTCTCGATTCGCACCAGTCACCTTAGAATATCGTTACGAATAAAATATCCAAATTCCCATTTTTCCGTGACTGCCCGCAAAATATCAAAAATTTTAATTTGTAAACGTCTAAAAAATATTAAAATGAATAAAAAGACATAAAAACGCCTCAAAAAATTGCCGTCACCTTAGAATATCGATATGAATAAAATAACAAAATTTCACATTTTTTCTTGACTATCCAAAAAATATTTAATTTTAATTCGTACACGTCCGAAAAATATAAAAATCAAGAAGAAGACATAAAAACACATAAAAAAATTCCTGAATCGCACCAGTCACTTTAGAATATCGATACAAATAGAATTTTAAAATTTCACAATTTTTTGTGAGTGGCCAAAAAATATCAAATATTTTAATTCGTAAACATCTGAAAAATATAAAAATTCAAGAAAAAGTCATAAAACACCTCAAAAAATTCTCGAATCGCACCTGTTACCTTAGAATATCAATTCGAATAAAATATCAAAAATTTTAATTCGTAAACGTCTGAAAAATATAAAAATTCAAGAAAAAGTCATAAAACACCTAAAAAAATTCTCGAATCGCACCTGTCAACTTAGAATATCAATTCGAATAAAATATCAAAATTTCACATTTTTTTATGACTGCCCGAAAAATATCAAAAATTTTAATTTTTAAACGTCTGAAAAATATAAAAATCAAGAAAAAGACATAAAAACACCTCAAATTTTTTTGAATTGCACAAGTCACTTTAAAATATCGATACGAATAAAATATCAAAATTTCACATTTTATCGTGACTGCCCGAAAAATATTAATTTTTTTAATTTTTAAACATTCGAAAAATATAAAATCAAGAATAAGACATAAAAACACCTCAAAAAATTCCCAAATCGCACATGTCACCTTAAAAAATCGATAAAAGTATCAAAATTTCACATTTTTTCGTGACTCCCCGGAAAATATCAAAAATTTTAGTTCGTAAACGTTCAAAATATATAAGAATCAATAAAAAGACATAAAAACACCTCAAAATATTCCAGAATCACACCTATCACCTAAGAATATCAATACGAATAAAATATCAAAATTTCACATATTTTGGTGACTGCCCGAAAAATATCAAAAATTAAAATTCGTAAACATCCAAAGAATACAAAAATCAAGAAAAAGACATAAAAACACCTCAAAAAATTCTCGAATCGTACCGTTCAATTTAGAATATCAATACGAATAAAATATCAAAATTTCACATTTTTTCGTGACTGCCCGAAAAATATCAAAATTTTTAATTCGTAAGAGTCCGAAAAATATAAAACTCAAGAAAAAGACATAAAAACAGCTCAAAAAATTCTCGAATCGCACCAGTCACCTTAGAATATCGATACGAATAAATTGTTAAAATTTCACATTTTTTAGTGACTGCTCGAAAAATATCAAATATTTTCATTCATAAAAGTCCGAAAAATATAAAAATCAAGAAAAAAACATTAAAACACCTCAAACATTTTTCGAATCACACCAGTCACCTTAGAATATCAATATGAATAGAATATCAAATTTTCACATTTTTTCGTGACTGCCTGAAAAATATCAAAACTTTTAATTCGTAAACGTCCAAAAAATATTAAAATTTTAAAAAAAAGACATAAAAACACCTCAAAAAATTTAAGAATCGCACCTGTCACCTTAGAATATCAATACGAATAAAATATCAAAATTTCACATTTTTTCATGACTGCCCGAAAATTTTTAAAATTTTTAATTTGTAAACGTCTGAAAAATATAAAAATCAAGAAAAAGACATGAAAACACCTCAAAATATTCTCGAATCGCACCAGTCACCTTAGAATATCGATACGGATAAAATACCAAATTTTCACATTTTTTCTTGACTGTCTGAAAAATATCAAAAATTTTGGTTCGGAAGAGTTTGAAAAATATAAAAATCAAGAAAAGACATAAATACACCTCAAAAAATTGTCGACTCGCACCTATCACTTTAAAATATTGATCCAAATAAAATATCAAAATTTTACATTTTTTCATGACTGCCCGAAAAATATAAAAATCAAGAAAAAGGCATAAAAACAGCTCAAAAAATTCACAAATCGCACCAGTCACCTTAGAATATCGATACGAATAAAATATCAAAATTTCACATTTTTTCGTGACTGCTCGAAAAATATCAAAAATTTTAATTCGTACACATCTGAAATATATAAAAATCAAGAAAAGACATAAAAACAACTCAAAAAATTCTCGAATCGCACCAGTCACCTTAGAATATCGATACGAATAAAATATCAAAATTTCACATTTTTTCGTGACTGCCCGAAAAATATCAAAAATTTTAATTTGTAAATGTCCGAAAAATATAAAAATCAAGGAAACACATAAAAACACCTCAAAAAGTTCCCAAATAACACCAGTCACCTTAGATTATCGATACGAATAAAATATCAAAATTTCACTTTTATCGTGACTGGCAAAAAAATATCAAAAATTTTAATTTGTAAACATCTGATAAACATAAAAATACTAGCTAAAGACAAAAAAATACCTCAAAAAATTCTTAAATCGCACCTGTCACCTTAGAATATCGATACGAATAAAGTATCAGAATATAACATATTTTAGCGACTGGCCGAAAAATAATAACAATTTTAATTCGTAAATGTTCGAAAAATACAAAAATCAAGAAAAAGAAATAAAAACACCTCAAAAAATTCCCAAATCGCACCCAGTCACCTTAGAATATCGATACGAATAAAATATCAAAATTTTACATTTTTTCGTGAATCTCCGAAAAATATAAAAAAAATTAATTCATAAATGTTCGAAAAATATAAAAATCAAGAAAAAGACATAAAAACACCTCAAAAAAATCTCGAATCGCACCAATCACCTTAGAATATCGATACGAATAAACTATTAAAATTTCACCTTTTTTGTGACTGCCCGAAAAATATAAAACATTTTAATTTGTAAATGTCTGAAAATATAAAAATCAATAAAAAGACATAAAAACACCTCAAAAAATTCCCGAATCGCACCAGTCACCTTAGAATATCGATACGAATAAAATATCAAATTTCAAATTTTTTCGTGACTGTCCAAAAAAAATTAAAAATTTTAATTGTTAAACATCCGAAAAAATATAAAAATCAAGAAAAAGAAATGAAAACACCTCAAAAAAATCCCAAATCTCACTAGTCACCTTAGAATATCGATACGAATAAAATATCAAAATTTCACCTTTTTTCGTGACTTCCCAAAAAATATCAAAAATTTTAATTCGTAAACGTCCAATAAATATAATAATCAAGAAAAAGACATAAAAACACCTTAAATTTTTTTGAATCTCACCAGTCACCTTAGAATATCGATACGAATAAAATATCAAAATTTCACATTTTTTCGTGACTGCACGAAAATATCAAAAATTTTAATTCGTAATCGTACGAAAAATTTAAAATTCAAGAAAAAGATATAGAAGCACCTCAAAAAAATTCCAAATCGCACCAGCCACCTTAGAATATCGATACAAACAAAATAAGAGCTACCATTCTAGCATTCAGATGGCCCCTTATGAGGCATTATATGGGCGTAGATGTAGATCTCCAGTTGGTTGGTTTGAAGTAGGTGAAGCAGCCTTGATAAGGCAAGATTCAGTTCATGATGCTATGGAGAAAGTGAAACTCATTAGAGATAGACTTAAGACAGCCCAGAGTCGCTAGAAGTCCTATGCAGACATAAGGAGAAGGGACTTAGAGTTCCAAATTGACGATTAGGTTTTTCTGAAAGTGTAACCTATGAAGGGGGTGATGAGATTTGGCAAGAAAGGAAAGCTCGGTCCTCGGTATGTAGGCCCTTATAAGATATTGAAGATGGTTGGAAATGTGGCATATGAGTTAGAGTTGCCAGCAGAATTAGCAGCAGCGCATCCGGTCTTTCACATTTCGCTATTGAAGAAGTGTGTGGGTGATCCAACATCTATAGTGCCATTAGAGAGTGTGGATGTGAGAGATAGTTTAACTTATGAGGATGTACCAATTGAGATTCTTGATCGTCAGGTTAGAAGGTTGAGAAACAAAGAAGTCGCTCTATTTAAGCTTTTGTGGAGGAGTACTTCGTAGATGGAGCTACTTGGGAAGCAGAAGCAACCATGAAGGCCAAGTATCCTCACCTCATTCCTTCTGATTCCACTCCAGCTTGAGATAATAGTTCCTCTTCGGTCTTTCAGTTACTCATGCGTAAAATCAATCTTACTATCATGTTCCTTCAGTCTGTATTTGCATTTTCAGCGTATTTGCATGTTCTTGGAACTTAGTTCAATCAGAAATCAGTTTCTAGTATTTAACGGTAGGGTTGCAACTCTTTCCCTCCACTTTGGCTAGTTTAGACTACATTCGAGGATGAATGTTCCCAAGGGGGAGATATTGTAACACCTCGAAAACAAGACCTAGAATTTGTTTTAGCAGAAAATCACCTAAACCAGTGCTCCACGGCAGGGTTCACGAACCGTGATAGGGTCCACGATCCGTTGACCTGCACGTGGACTTCAGCACCTTCCAGCAGAGGTGGACCACGGGAACCTTCACGGGTGGTCACGGGCCGTATAGGTGCCCGTGGTGGGGAGTTAGAATCCCCGAGGCCCTGTTACCAGACCACAGGACCCTTCATAGTCCGCGGTCCTAACGATGGGCCGTGGGGGCATCCGTGAAGCTTAGCCAGTAGGCCACTAAGTCTAGCCTATAGACCCCACGCCTAAGTGAGGACCACGGGGTCAGTGGTCTTCCACATGGTCCGTGGGAGAGTCCGTGAACCTGAGCCGCCAAACCTCAGCCCAAGTGAGGACTACAAGGACCTTGACGGTCCGTGGTCCTCCACACAGTTTGTGGTAGGGCTCGTGGATAGGACCCCAGAACCAGTAGCCACTGGCCAAGGACCACGATCGGTCCCACGGTCCGTGAAAGTGGTCGTGGTCAGCCTCGTCAAATTTTTAAGTAGGGTTATTTTGGTCTTTTCTCCTATGCGTTGGACACCTAAACTACGTCGTTTCACCCCTAATTATGTGATTTTTGGTCAGTTATAGCCTAGTAAACAAATTAGAACCTACCCAAATCAATTATTCACCAAGAATTAGGCTACACAGTCATCCAAAACTCCGCAAGATTCCAACCACAATAGCTACCACTCTCACTTGAAAAAAGTCCATAAAACTGCTTTCTCCATACATATGTACCAACCTCTAGATAGTCTCGATCAGAAAGACAATCTGGACTCTGAATCCATATCTGAGTTTTTTGGAAATGATCTTGATTGGAAAAGGCAATTCAATCATGATGGTCTAGGTGTATTTTGGTACAAGTGTCCTTTCACAGGACATAATCCGTGGGATATTGATTGTGACTGCTCGAAATGTGAACATGATTACTACGGGTCTGAAGATGATGATGAAGTAGATGATAATGAATATTCATATGATAGAGTCAAATGGGATGAAGAGGAATATCAATTCCTTATTTCACATCAACCCCAGGATTGGCCAGCTTTATCTACTCCATCAAAAAATAAGACCTCCCAAAAAGAGCCTGCAGCAAAAATAATGTTTATGCTATCCTCTGCAAGCTCCAATCACACATATGATTTCCTCGATCACCAAACATTTGAAAAGGATAACCTGATGCATGCTCCAAAAATACCACAAAAGAAAGTTATCCCACCAACGGGAGAACATATACCCGCAAGCGATATAGAAGAAACACTCAATTGGCAATCTGAAAAATGCTATGTACCAAAATAGAGCGTTGACCAGTATCGGACAGTCCATCAGGGGCGTTGCTCATTCACAAGTCAAGCTTCATGATAAAATGAGTTTGATGGAGAAAAAGATGGACCAAGCGTCAACTCAACATATCGGACTAATCAAAGCATTAGAAAAAAGACTGCAAATAATACAGTTCGATATATGTCCCCAACGAACATCGCTCAACCACTTTATCGAACAATCAAAAAGTGATGTAGCCTCAATCAAAGAGTAGATCCAGCTATTGAGATATGCTAATTCTGAACCTAGGAGAGCTCAATCCTCTCCCACAAGGTATACCTCATTCTCTATGTGCTCACAGGTATACTCTCCGCCGGAACCAGCTTTCTCATTTAGCGCGGCTAAACCACATAAAGAGGAACCTGAGTTTGACATAGTCAAACTAGTGTGGGAGAGAAAAGATGCGATGGCTGCTCAAAAGCGAGCTGAAGAAGCGCATGCAAGGTCCAAAGGTAAAAAGGCTACGGACCCTATAGCTGAGATGATCTCAAGTTACAAGGCCCCAATTGACGACTCTATCTTTGCAGATTTGAGTCCATTCGTTGTCGACTTGACGATCTCAGATCATGAAAAATCAGATTCAGAAAAGAAATGGGGTGCCCTCATACATGACATCACTAATGGCGAAGACTGGTTTTTCCAAACACATGGTTTCTCAGACCTGATCTTGGTTGTGAACGACCAGGTTGTTCCAGGGCTTTACTCTCTGAAAGATGGTAGTCCAACCGATGATTATCTCACATGCGATGAACATCTTGATGACCTTAATCTAGAGCATCTTGATGACATTGATTTGGAGCATGAGCCTAAAGATAATTATCCCTCAGATGGATATATTGAAAAAAGCGAATCTTCCACTGATTCCCAGGAGTTTGTTGATGATTCCCAGGAATACGTTGAAGAAACTACTGAATCTTCACTGGAATATGATGAAGAGGACTATGCACCAATTTTCATGAATCATCACAAAGAACCAGCCGTCTCTGAAGTTGATGATGATCAGGACGATATGACTAATGATCCGATTCCGGAAAGGAGAACAGAACCAACGAATACAATACCCAAAAATGTTAGAACTGGGTTTCATACTTTTACTCTCGACGATGTTAAGGTCACTGCATGGCCTCAAAGAATCCAAGACTTCTATACTTAGATGGTAACTAAGAATCTAGTCGAGCGGGAAAAGTACATGATCCTATCGGAATTTACTTCAAGGTTATCCGGCATTCTCAGGGATTGGTGGACCGCAATAGGTGTTGCAGATAGGAACTTCTTCCTAATATCCCAAGACTTCGCTACAAATTTGAACATACTTCTAGAAGTCTTCTGTGGAGATACCGGTCAAAGACGTGAAAAGCTGCGGAGACAACTCTTCGAAATGAAGTGTATATCATTTGATAGAGATATCATTGATATTGATTTCCAAAAGATGGAAAGAATCTACCATGAGCTTGGTGGAGATTCTAGCTTGAAGCAAGCTTTTGTGTCATCATTGCCAAGGATGTTAGCAGGACATGCAATGACAATCATTGAGGATAGGTTCAAATCTTTAACTATCCCACGTATTGGCTACATTAGGCAAGTTATCTTTCAATCCTTGGATAGTATCTGCACAAAGATATCTGTTCTCAAACAGGTCGTTCAAAATAATCCAGCTTTTGATAAGGTATGCAGTCAAAGTGATATTGTCACCAAGTCCGGTTGCTCTTGCTCAAGCCGTCGAGCAAGACGAAAAACTGTCAAGCAGTATCAGAGATTCAAACTGCCTAGGCCACCTGATAATCGATATAGGATGACCAGGCGCACTAAATTTTTCAGGAGAAAAAGTCCAGGCAATTACAGGAAAAATGATCATTGCTTTATTTACAACAAGCCTGGACACTTTGCGAAGAATTGCCCTCAATCTACAAGATCTGTCAAGACCCTCCAACTCTTTGATGACATAGCCAATCATACTGGAATATATCTCAGTAGAGATGACGACCTTGAATTAGTATTTTCACTGGAGGATGAACCGATGTGCGAAACTCTTTTCTCAATAGATGTCTATGAGATGGCTGGCGATAATACTAATATTGACGATGATCCAGGCCACAACATGTATCAAATATCCAATGAAAAATGGTTGACTTCCCTCGAGAAGTTGATACACCTCATGTTCAATTGGCTATCTACTCTTCAAAATGGGATAAAGTTGTGCAAGTCATTGCACTTATAGATACATAAGCCGCATCATCCATTCTTAACCCAGCAGTTCTACCTGATGACCAATGGATTTCTCATTTCCAGAACTTCAGTACACCATCAAAGGAAATCCTTACGACCAAGATGATTACAAAACATCCGGTTGTAATTGAGTTCTTCCCTGGGTTACAATTTCGTAGCAAACTCCTTGGTTCAGCGGTTCCAGGAAGAGGTCTCATCATTGGGTTCGACATCTACACACAACTCAAGGATCAACTTGTGATAAGAACTAAGGGAATAATTTTCAGACAACAGTTCAAGCCATATACTTCAATGTCGAAGTTATTCCAAATATCTGGTGATAAAGAACGTATAGGAAATCCTGCCAACACAATCTTTATGTTTAAAAAACCAAGGATCAACTCAGATGAGATGGCAAAGTATCCACCGGAAGTATTCACACAATTTGGGGACCCTTTGATCCGTCAATTATGATAGAACGAAGGACATATTATGAATTCCAGGTATTCAATAAGTATGGAGGATCTATCCTCAAGCCTTTTGGAGTCCACCCGGAGTATCCATATTGACATGTGTTCATTCTATTGGCAAATGATTTCCCCCAAGAACTCCTATGGTTATTCTGGTACTTATGTCACAAATATTACATTTTTATTGAATTCAAGTGCAACTTGTTTAGGGATTTTGATAGAATCCAATCAGCCCTACATAAATTTATATTGTGGTTACGACCACGAAGTTGGTGGGTTCATTGCTTCAAAAATTCCTACGAGGTTAAGATATTCATGTTGCACCGTGAGGTGAAGATTATCAACAATCAGGTCCAAGCTAGACCAGAAATTTCCTACTATTGGAAGTTTCTCGTCTCTATTTTGTCCTTGGAAGATGAATATTATGAAGCTCAACAAGTTATCTTCCAGCAAAATCGGTCTATCCCAAAAGAAATATGGCCTAAAGAATAAGCTCGATGGAACTACACGGACAACCACCCCTACTGGGAGAAAGTCCGACAAGCTGCGAAATAATATCAAGTCCCATGTGTTATAACAAGGGATGAAGTTACTCAGGCCAGTACTAGCATACGAATGAACGTTCCTTTGCAACAATGGGATCACAATATGGTAGGACCATCCAACAGAAATAGGTACTTCACCAGATCGACCAAACGAAGTCTCGAAAAGGAGTTGTACAAGAAGAAACATGGTTTCGATTGTTGGATGGAAGAAGGATATTCAAGTCCACCTTCAACATCTTCAACCTCTGCATAATCGAATGACGCTTGATGACATGTGCAAGAAATTATCACTTATTAGCCAAGGTTTGCTGCTGAACTTCCTAGCAAAGTTTGTCAAAAGACTACCTAGAAACGTTTGCCAATAAGCTGCTTATCCACCTGCTTGCAAGCTTCCTACAAGTAGCTTATCCACCTACTTTGATGTTGCATACAAGTAGCTTATCCACATGCTTGAGAGATATCTACAAGTAGCTTACACACCTGCTTGGAGTCTTCTACAGGATGCTCATCCACCAGCTTGCACGTGATGTCACATGCCAACAATTTAGTTTGTTTTATTTGTTTTGTTTTAGTAGGCTCTTCCACATGTTAAGTGGGGCCCAGTTTGAATAAAGTTTATTGTCTTTTATTAAATTAGATAAAGATAGTATGTCTGGATAATGGTTTACTATTTTTAGATAGGATAAGGCATATCTATTACTAGAATAGTGTGCCATGTAAGATAAGGTTTTAATTTCGGTTTGGTTGTATTAGGCCACCTTCTCCTATAAAAGGGAGGGCAAGTCTTAGTTAGAAAGCAGATTGGAATTAACTTAGAATAGTTTAGAGAAAAAACAAGTCATAGCTTAGTGTCTTAAGAGTTTTTCTTAGAAAATCTCTATAGTTTTACTACACTTTTCTATATTTTTTCCAGTATGAATAAAAAGATTGTTGGCTAAACCTCTCTCTTGTTCATGATATCCCCAATGAGCTCCAGTCACACATACAATCTCCTCTCATACTCCACTTTTGAAAAGGATAATCTAAGCCATGCTTCAAAATTACCACAAAATAGAGTTATCCTAAAATCGGGAGAAACTATGCCTACTGGCCACATAGAAGAAACATCTAATTGGCAATCCAAAGATATCATGAGCCAAAACAGATTGTTGTCCCCCAAGAGTCATTCTATCATGAGTATTACTCCTACTCAAGTCAAGATAGCTACGAAGGAGAATAAATTGATAAATACATCTATCCAAAATGCAGGGCTTATCAAAGCACTTGAACAAAGATTGCGACTCATCAGGCTTGATAAGTGCCCACAAGGGTCATCACTCTTCCAGTTCTTCGATCATCAACGTCAGGATATGGAATTTATAAGTGATCAAATCCTGGAACTGAAATATGGTAGGATTGAATCAGCTGAGAACCTAATCCCTCTCCCTACCTCATTTCCTTTGTCTCCTGAGACACATTCCATACTGAGACAAGATAACCCTTTCTCCATTTTCAATGATTGTTCACACATGCCTTTGTCATTCGCCCCTATAAGTTTGACATTGCCAAATTTGTTTGGGATCGAAAGGATGCAGCTGCGGCTCAGAAGAAGATTGAAGCAGCGCTACAGCAAGCAAAAAGGAAAATGGATCTTCATACTAGGACAAACAGCAAGGTCGTACCAATCTCCAGTCGCATAGCCCCCTCTGGGGACCTTTTCTACTTAGACCTGGGTCCATCTATACAACATGTTGACTTAGAGGTATCCAAGTACGATGTGTCACCTGAAGACCACAAACTAATTAAACATGGTCTTTCTTATGATGGTGGGGTCCGCCATGAAAAGAGCATTCTAGATAACGACTTGATCAACTTTGATCAAGAAGTTTCACAACTCTACAACCTAGATAAGGATGATAATCTAGATTCTATTCTCCTTATAGAGGAAACTTTGTCAGGAAATGAAGAGTTCTATCATGATGTTGAGTAACAAAGCAATTGAGATGCTGTTGAAGAACAAAGTAATTCATCTTTAGATGAATATCATGAATCCAGTATCGCACATATTGACCTCACGGAAGAATGTGGTACAATCTTAGATGTTGATGAGCCACCTCAGCTCACCAAAATCCAGCAAAGGAATATAAGAAGAAGCAAAAGCCACAGGCAAGCCCGAAAGGCAAGATTGGCTAAACTAAGAGAGGAAGAATCTACCTCAACGGAACGACCCGATCCGCCAGAGGATGAATCTCCCTCAAATAGGCAATCCAAAAATAAAAAAGAAAGGATATGCTTCATTTGCTGGAAGAAATCACACCTTACAAGAGATTGTCCATACTCTAGGTAAGCAAAGAGAGCTGCCCAGCTCTTGGCCGATGCAATAAAACATACTAACATCTGCACCATTAAGGATGATATAGTGACTACTGAAGAGCCACCAGAACTGACTCCTATTTCCCGTTGTCCTGAATCTCGACTGAAGGATGTTCGTTTTCAAACATCTGATTTGAAGGAAAATAAAGACAATATCATCTCAATAATTGAGACTCCCCATGTCCGACTTGCAATTTATCTAGCCAAATGGGATAGACCTATTCAGGTAATCGCTTTCATGGATACAGGAGTAGCTGCATCAATGCTCAACCCTACTGTCCTTCCAAAGGAGCAATGAATTCCACATTTTCAGAATTTCAATACAGCCTCTAAAGGAATCCTCACAACTAGGGTAATCACAAAGAATCCTATCACAATAGAATTCTTCCCAGGTGTACAATTCAGGACCAAGTTACTTGGCTCTATTATCCCAGGGACGAAACTCATTATTGGATTTGAATACTACAAGCAGCTCAATGATCGACTCAACGTAAATACACAAGGTATAGCCTTTAGGTACAAGTTTAAGCAATATACAACAACTACAAGGCTATTTCCATTCACTAAGGATGAACGAGTCAAGAACATCAAGAGTCTGCTGGTGGAATAATCATGTGCTGATTCCCACAAAGAGTTTATGAAGAAGCATGATAAGCCTTTATGGTTAAATGAAGAGTTCTTCATCAGACTCCCATTCAAGAGGAATGAAAACATCAACCCTACAAGAGCAAGCCACTCAGGGATGAACCCGGAACATCTACATCTTGCTAAGAAGGAATGTGACAAACTGTAGGAATATGGGCTAATTGAGCCATCTGATTCTCAATGGTCCTGTGAAGCTTTCTACTTCAACAAACAAGCTGAACAAGCAAGAGGTAAACTTAGATTGGCCATTAATTATCAACCTCTTAACCACTTCCTTCTAGATGACAAATTCCCCATTCCAAAAAGGTTGACCCTGTTTTCACATTTAGCCAAAGCCAAATACTTCTCTAAGTTTGATCTTAAATCAGACTTCTGGCAATTGGGTATCCACCCAAAAGATAAGTCCAAAACGAGTTTCTACATACCTGACCACCACTACCAGTGGAAAGTTATGCCATTTGGACTCAAATCAGCCCCTTCTCTTTTCCAAAAGGTCATGTTTAAGATTTTCCAGCCAATACTCCACACATCGCTAGTATACATTGATGATATCCTATTATTTAGTGATACAATGGAGGAACACTTTGGCATTCTTCACAAATTCCATGAATTGGTGAAACAATATGGCATCATGCTATCTGAGAAAAAAATGTTCTTGTGAAGGATGAAATAGACTTCTTAGGATTGCATTTTGCTCATGGTGCATATATCCCAGGGCCACATGTTTGTGAGGAGTTAGTAAAGTTCCCTGATACTAAGTTCACAGTCAAACAACTCCAGCAATTTCTTGGTGTGATAAATTACGTTCGAGATTTTATCCCGGATGTCTCTACGTATATTTCTCCACTTACAAAAATGTTAACAAAAAAGGCTCCAGCTTGGGGAAAAGACCTAGATGATGCAGTCTGCAAAATCAAAAACACATCTAAGGAGGTCAAAACCCTCCATATCCCTTCTGATGGTTTGAAGATATTGCAGACTGATGCTAGTAATGAATACTGGAGTGCTATCCTTTTAGAAGAAAAAGATGGCCAGCGTAAGATATATGGATTTGCCAGTGGAAAGTTTAAGGATGCAAACAACATTATCATTCCACATTCAAAGTGATTCTAGCTGTCAAAAATGGAGTTATGAAGTTTAACTTCTTCCTAATCCATACAAAATTTCTAATTTAAATGGATTTGAGGGCCTTCCCAAAGATGATCAAGATAAACCCAAAGATCATCCCGAACCCACATATCCTTCGATGGGCACAATGGTTATCTCCTTATAAATTCCAAGTGAAACATCTCAAAGGAAAATACAATATCATGGCAGATTTCTTGTCAAGTCATGAGACATTTTCAAGAAGATTCAGAACCGGGCCCGACAAGGAACATAAAAAATTGGTCGCTAAGCTTCTGCGATCTCAGACCAAACATGGCGACGATTGGTGGATGGAAGAAGGATATTAAATATCATCTTCAACACCTTCTACCCTTGCATAATCAAATGGCGCCTGATGACATATGCAAGAAAATTACCACTTACCCGCCAAGGTTTACTGCTGAACTTCCTAGCAAAGTTTGTCAAAAGACTTCCTAGAAAAGTTTCCAATAAGCTGCTTATCTACCTGCTTGAGAAATGTCTACAGTAGCTTACACACTTGCTTGGAGTCTTCTACAAGCTGCTCATCCACACAGTAACAAATAGTTTGTTTTATTTGTTTTGCTTTAGTAGGCTCCTTCACATGTTTAGTGGAACCCCTCTTGAATAAAGTTTGTTGTCTTTTACTATATTAGATAAATATAGTAAGTCCGGATAATGGTTTACTATTTTTAGAATAGGATAGGGCTTATCTATTACTAGAATAGTGTGCCATGTAAGAGAAGGTTTTAATTTCGGTTTGATTGTATTAGGCCACCTTCTCCTATAAAAGGGAGGCCAAGTCATATTTAGAGAGGGGGAATTAGCTTAGAATAGTTTTGAGAAAAAAAACAAGAGTTATAGCTTAGAGTCTTAAGAGTTTTTCTTAGAAAATATCTTTAGTTTTACTACACTTTTGTATATTTTCCAGTATGAATAAAACAATTGTTGGCTAAATCTCGCGTAGTTTTGGATGGTTGTGTAGCCTAAAACTTGTGATAGTTGTGTCTTGAGGATGTTGCATGGCATGCCGCCTATATTGACATGAACGCCTAAAGTTTACATAGAAAGCTATTGAGTTGAGAGCTAGTCATGAATATTCTCCGGTGCCATTTGACGTCTCAAGCTTGACATGAATATTGCACCGTGTGTTGCTTCTCATGCCCTCGACCTATCTACTCCCTTATTTGGTATTAAGACTCTAAGCTATGGCTCTTGTTTTTTTTTCTAGAATAAGAGAGAGGTTTAGCCAACAATCTTTTTATTCATACTGGAAAATATACAAAAGTGTAGTAAAACTAAAGAGATTTTCTAAGAAAAACTCTTAAGACTCTAAGCTATGACTCTTGTTTTTTTCTCTAAACTATTCTAAGCTAATTCCCCTCTCTAACTAAGACTTAGCCTCCCTTTTATAGGAGAAGGTGGCGTAATACAAGCAAACCGGAATTAAAAACCTTATCGTACATGGCACACTATTCTAGTAATAGATAACCCCTATCCTATTCTAAAAATAGTAAAGCATTATCCGGACTTACTATCTTTATCTAATATAGTAAAAGATAACAAACTGTATTCAAACTGGGCCCCACTTAACATGTGAAGGAGCCTACTAAAACAAAACAAATAAAACAAACTAAATTGTTGGCATGTGACAGTACGTGCAGGCTGGTGGATGAGCAGCTTGTAGAAGACTCCAAGAAGGTGTGTAAGCTACCTATAGACATATCTCAAGCAGGTGGATAAGAAGCTTATTGGCAAACTTTTCTAGGAAGTCTTTTGACAAACTTTGCTAGGAAGTTCAGTAGTAAACCTTGGCGGGTAAGTGGTAATTTTCTTGCACATGTCATCGAGCGTCATTTGATTATGCAGAGGTTGAAGGTGTTGAAGATGATATTGAATATCCTTATTCCATCCACCAATCATCGCCATGTTTGGTCTGAGGTCGCAGAAGCTTAGCGACCGATTTTTTCTGTTCTTTGTCGGGCTCGATTCTGAATCTTCTTGAAAATGTCTCAGGCCTTGACAAGAAGTCTGCTATGATATTGTATTTTCCTTTGAGATGTTTCACTTGGAATTTATAAGGAGATAGCCATTGTGCCCATTGAAGGATTTGGGGGTCCGGAATGATCTTTGGGTTTATCTGGATCATATTTGGGAAAGCTCTCATATCCATTTAAAATAGAAATTCTATATGTATTAGGAAGAAGTTAAACTTCTTAACTCCATTTTTGACAGCTAGAATCTCTTTGAATGTGGAATGATAATGTTGTTCTGCATCCTTAAACTTTCCACTGGCATATCCACATATCCTGCGCTGGCCATCTTTTTCTTCTAAAAGGATAGCACTCCAGTATTCATTACTAGCATCATTCTGCAATATCTTCAAACCATCAGAAGGGATTTGGAGGGTTTTGACCTCCTTGGATATTTACCATTTTTCGGAGCGGAACTGATAGTTGAGGAATTCATAAAAGTGGTAGTGTGGTAAGTGGTAGTGTGGTAGGTGAGTAATTTATTTTAAAGATTTTATTATAATATTCTTTTGCTAAGTGTCTTAATCTTGATATCTCTTTAATATTATTTTTTGGGAGTGCGGAATTCATGGTAAAATGTAATAATATTTATTGTAATATTCTTCCAATAGTTGTTTTAATCTGAATATTTCTTTAATATTATTTATGATATATTCTAGATATAACATATCTTGGGTTCTTTGGTACATATATAAATTTTCCT